>CAEFZY010056154.1:0-33414 GCA_903066815.1 Brachyrhaphis roseni
CTCTCTGAAATTAATTATAGTGATTCAAAGAGCCCTGACACACAATACCATCTATAAATTTAATAGCACAACAAAAAATTTAATCTTTATGACACCTAAATCCAATTTGCATAATAATTTGGAACACGGTGTAGAGACCAAAACACTGAAGCCAACAACAGCTAACTAAAAATCACATTCTAACAGTCACTTTAATACTGACAATGTGTCAATGCTAAAAAAAAAACTATGGGAAGGGAAACATCCATATGCCTCGAACCTGACTATGACATTTAATGTATTGTCTGTTTTTAATAAACAATGCTGTGATAAATACTAACTCCTGCAATGTTTTCTCCCCAGAAACATCAAGACATTGCTGAACTCATTTAACCTTCCTGAAAACAGCATCAATACAACCAGCTACGATGCAGCATTTAGTCATCTGAACAGCTCCCATCCTGATGTCATTCTTGGTCTGAATCTCCAAACCTGTGACATGCAGAAACTCCTCAGCGAGGTCACAACTTTGATGAAGATCTATGAGATTTTCCATGTTATGACTTTCCTTGGCTCTAATGTGTGCTTCCTTGTTCAGGAAGTAGAGGGAACAGGTCTGGCCTTCATCGTCTTCACTGAGGCCATCACCAAGATGCCCGGCTCTCCTGACTGGTCCATCCTCTTTTTCATCATGCTCCTCTGCCTGGGACTCTCCACGCTCTTCGGGAACATTGAGGGAGTGGTGGTTCCCTTGAAAGACCTGAATGTGTTACCCCGAAGTTGGGTAACTCAATACCGGAAGCATTGACCGGTATATTGTTGTCAAAATTTCCAACTTCAGATTGATGAACTGTTGTTTTTACCTTCATGCTTCAGGAGCAACATGCATCGTGACCTTTATCATCTGCCTCCTCTTTGCACAACCCTCGGGCCTTTACTGGGTAGCTCTCTTTGACAACTTTGCTGGATCAGTTCCTCTACTGACAATTGGACTATTTGAGCTGATTGCTGTCGTCTATGTCTACGGTATCGACAGGCTAGATTTTCCTTAAGGTACAACATTTTGAAATAATCTACTTCTCTCATTTGACTAAGTTGTAAACACATTTTCCCGGCAGATTCAACGAAGACATTAAGTTCATGATTGGACACAAGCCATCCATCTTCTGGCAGATTTCATGGAGGTTCATCAGTCCTTTAATCATCTTGGTTATCTTTATTTTTCTACCTGGTGACTCAAACTCAAAAAGAGCTCACATATTTAGTCTGGGACCCAAACTCTGTAAGCAACCTCCAGAGTTGCCATCTGAACTGTGTGAAATTGTTAAAAAAATAAATAAATAAATGTAAAAAAAAAGTGTGTCGTACTTCATGCTTCACAGAAAGAGTTTCCGGTTCAGGCATCGGTACCGTATCCTCCTTGGATCTACGCCGTCATCTTTCTGTTGGCAGGGATTCCCGGCCTGGCCATGCCCGCGTACGCAGTATGTCGGCTGGTCTACGTTCAGTGCAAGCAGAAGAAAAATCCCAGTGAGAAATTGGGCCAAAATTCTGAAAAACATCCCAACACCGTGCATGAAACAATTTCTTTATGAGTTTAGCTTTATCTTTGGCAACACTTTATGTATTACTGCAAAGAGTGTTTTGCCTATTTATTGTCATAGATGTACTTCATTGATACATTTCTGTTTTCAACTGTCTGCCTCCCCACACTTACAAAGTGGCGTCTCTTTTTCTATACTTTGAAAATATGTTTTCCTATTAAAACATGCAGGTCTTATTGCCAGGCAGAATAACATTTTTGAGTGAATGAATAAAAAGGAAATCTGCATTATATTTTGCATTCAACGCATCATTTGTTGCCCACAAAGTCAGCAAAATTACTTCCAGTGTACTTTTTTAAATAACACTAGTTGAAACGTAGAGGATATAGAAGAGTAAACCGTCCAGTAGAGGGCGATCTTAGAAAGACGAAACCTGAGGGTGAGCAAAAACACAACCATGTGATATTTTTATGAATAAACAACCAGAACATGTTTATTTCAAAGGCTTACAGGCTCTACAATAAAGTACAAAAAAACAGTTATAGAAATGTACTACTCGTGTATTAAAGCTTACATCCAGCTCTAATTGCTCCTTTGTGCTGTCAGCTGTTTGGCATCACTCTAAGAATTTCTGTCAACGGCTGGACACACAAGTGACCCGCGAATCGTTGTGTTTTGTTCTTTTTGTTCTTGGCTTCTGTCTGAGCAAAACTCCCTCCTTCAAGTTCTCCCCGCAAAATGAAAAGTGCTGCCCCTGAGCAGCCTGATTAAAAGAATCAAGCTCAAACCTGATCTTCAGCTATGAGCATACAAACAGCCTCCATACGGGTTTACACAGATTTGTAATAAAATATTTCATCACATGAATATATTAATAATAAATACATAGCGCCCTCCAGATGTCTTTTCTCACCTCCTTTGCCATCCTCCCCAGATGTGTGGTCGACTGTTCATATTTCCAGGTTTATCTTATGATCCCTTGGAGTTTAAGTTCTGCTTGTCATCTGTTTTTATTGTCCCAGTCACGTTCCGTGAGCGATTCCCAGTATTTGTCCAGCTCTGAAGTGTTTACATTTTAATCATTTTCCCCCTACTGATGCTCCCCACACAGCTGTTACTCATTGAGTCCATTCAAATTCCCTCTTCCTCGCTTTGGTAATCATTGCTTTTGAATTTCTCATCCTCAAATTTTCCTTCTCTCCTCACTGGAGGGTTTTTTTTCCCTGTGTTTCTGGTTCTGTGTTCTTCCTACTGTTTGTAAGTTCTTGTTTTCTGGTTTTTGTTAATAAATCTACTTCCTCGTGACATTGCCTACTTTCTGTCTGCAGTTGGGTCCTTCAGTTTCATTAAATATGGCAATGTAGGAAGTAAGTTATTTTCTTGTAGGCATTTTCTCTTAGTTTTAGAGATCAACACACATCTGGAAATTTGGCTAAACAAGATGGGCCCCTGCGCTACGCCTTGTTAACACCCCGGGGACGGAGAGAGTTTTGGATTATTTCAAAAATGTTCCTAGACACAATTTAAAAACGTAAAATAAAGTTATTTCAATTACATAAAATTTTCTGAACATTATACATGTAATTGTGTGGGGGGGAAAAATGATTGTCTATCAATGTTGGATTATTTTTCCCTCCAGTGATTAAACAGATTCAAACTGAAAAATGCATCAGCAGGAGATGTTTGATATTTCTTCTCTATTTTCTCCACTCCATTCTGAGAAAAAGTTGTGGTTATTTTTGCGACACCATCTTAGCGACAGATTTTGCAACATTATTTGCAGAGAGATACGCAGAGAGAAAAGAACCAAAAGTTCAGGGAATAAAACTGAAAAACAATTTTCTCAATGTGTTGCACACGGTTGTTGGCTCACACCAGTTTCTGGTTCTTTGAAAGCAAAGTAAAAAAAACAAAAAAAAGATAGCGAGAAAAGAAAACAAACACAGCCATGGTTAAACATTTTCACATTGGTCTGCAATAAAATACGAGGCAATGCGGACCAAAGAATAACTCACCCAGATGAGACACCATGACAACCAGGGCGTGGAAAATTACAAGCAATTTGCACAATTTTGATAAAACAGCTTGTTGTGACAGTCTGACATTTATTCCAGTCGAACTACAGACAGTAACAAAATCAGATAATGAGTGCCAAATGTCGAGGTTATTGATTAATTAGCTTTTGATGTCGTTCCAATTTTGATTACAAAACAGGCTGTTGAGTCTCATAGGCGTAATTAAGAGAAATTACAGCATGAGGAAGCTAAAATAGTTCCTGGTGTGGTAATCCTTCATTTTTTTCCCTTCTTGAGTCATTGATTAGGCTTTGCTAACTCCTTATTTTGTTCTAATTCACTGATTTAAAACCCATTCTTTGTTTAAATCTAACTGCTGTGCAGTTAGATCTCCTCTATGGGAGAGTTACAGACAGTAGTGGTTGTGGATATGGCTCTGTGTAGCCTGCATTTTATTGCACTACTAAAAACTTTGCAGTTTTATCATTTAGGCAAGAATTACCGTATGTGGGTTTTTTGTTGAACTATAACACAGGAACTAAACAAAAGCATGAGTTGAAAGCTTAAAAAGTGACACTTTTATCTAACCTGAAAGCGGATATCGAAATTCCCATTCCCCATAAAGTAGCACAAGATGACAGCTTTTTTGTTTCTCCTGCTTGTTACATGCACATAAAGTAGCAATAGCTGCTTCATTGGATTGGACATTCTGATCTGTGGTCTGTTCTGAACAGCCAAACCACAATACGCAATTACAACTTGTCCTGTACTGCATATGAGGGAACAAAATAGCAGTAAGTGGGAATAGTAAAGAAAGAAAACTTAAAAAAATAAAATAAAATTATATATATATATATATATATATATATATATATAAATTACCTCATTTGTGTAAAGTCTTTTTTTTCTTCTTTTTGTTACGTTCCGACTCAGTCGGAATGCACCCGACATTCCCGACCGAGCACGGACATGGCTCAGGGTCGGGAAGAGCTGCGGTCATGATGCCTCTGTGTGACCGGGTTTTCCTCACACAGATGTCGTTCACTGCAGCGCACAGCATCACCAGGTTATCCATTAATTAGCTGGGCTGGAAACACTCCCATTTCGAACACGGAGGGAGGTTTAACCACTAAATCACTCGTGCTGTGTGCTCTCACTCCCTGTTTGCGACCTGATTTCACCATAAAAAATAAAAAAAAATCCAGTAAAAAGCTGTTGCTCCTGAGTCACAAGTAGCAGTTCCATTGGAGGAGAGTCAGATAAAGGACAGGGAGAGGAGCTCGGGGCATCACTCTGATAAGACCGCTTCGGACGGAGCGCGGGAGAATTCTGGACCAAATCAGAACTACCTGGATGAGGGAATAAGACCTGGGTTAATACAACACCTGTGACCGTGTCTTTTTTGCATTATCCAAGGATGGGGGAAGCAAAGAATCCTGCTACGGAGGAGAGACCCAAATGGGACAACAAGGTCCAGTACCTGCTGACATGCATTGGCTTTGCGGTTGGGATTGGAAACGTGTGGCGGTTTCCCTACCTGTGCCAGATCTATGGAGGGGGTGAGGATGCTGCCTTTGAGTTTCTGTATCTCATGCTTGTCTGGATTTCTGACATTAAAGGAAAGGTGTTCGGATCAATGCACCCAGCTTCTGTGTTTACTTCCTCATAGTTCCCAGGGTGGCATGTTCAAAGCTAAAGAGTTCCAGAGAACAGGTGAAGTTGTGTAAGCAGGCATTTCCAGTAAAAGGTGCTCAGCCTCTATCAACTTTACATATTGACTCTGAGATTTAGATTCGCACAGGGAGGATTTGACACTCTTGGGTTTTTGTGTAACTGCCTCAGAATGATTAGCCGGTCAGACAGGCATTGAAGAGCTCTTGGCTTCTTGGTTACAAATCTACAGTTTTCTCAGAGAATCTCTTAAAAAAAAAAAAAAAAAAAAGCCCCTGTTTAATGGCACAAAACACGCACTTTGTAATTCAGCTAAAACATATCAGGATTGTTATGATTGATTGTATAATGATGATGCCTCCTTGCCTTGAGGTCTCAGTTTGCATGGTGTTATCAGGTGCATTCCTCATCCCGTACCTGATTGCGCTGGTGTTCGAGGGCCTCCCCCTGCTGTACCTGGAGCTGGCGATCGGACAGAGGCTCCGCATGGGCAGCATCGGCGTTTGGAACAACATCTCTCCGCTGCTGGGTGGAGTCGGTGGGTGGAAGTTCAGCTCCTAATCATGCGGGATGCATCCTTGCTTAGTATTTGTTCGTTGCGTGGAGTTAAAAATTTAAAACCATTTAAGACAGGTTTGTCCAAAGTGTGAGCCGTGGCCACTCTTCTGATTTTGTGTGGCAGCAATTTGAAAATGAATCAAATTTGCCATCAGTGGCCGATGCCGACGGAAATGTTTAAGTCTTTAAATTAAGGCAAAACTTTTTACCCAAAAATGTACTTTCTTTTTTTTGACAGTAAAAATGATGTACGATGCAAAGTATTCATCACTCCTTTTGCATTCAACGAATAAGTGACTTTTACTCAATTGCAGACTTTAATGCACTCAAATCTGATTTTAATGAATTTATTGAATTCGGTCAAATACAGTAATACAAACTGTAATTGGTCAAATTACAGCCTATATCAATACAGTCAAATACAAGATTTGATTGTATTTTATACAGTCATAATAAAAATATAAAGTTATTGTCATAATTTGAAAGAGTGAACCAAATTATATTCTTATCCCAGAAAATAGACTTGATTTTTTTATTTCATTTTAAATTGAGCCAATTTTTTTTTTTTTTTTCCGTTTGTTTCTTTCTTTCCCTCGCTGGTGCTTATAAATTTACAATTTTGTACTGACTTAACATGATTTTGACTGAAACTTTATCCCAATGTAAAGTACAAAAATACCTTAACCTAATAACTTACTTGTCTAATAGGTTATATTTCAGTTAATAATTAAAGCAAGATAAAACTCTATGTCCACTGCATGTTTTAGCTCTAGCAATGACCTCTGGTTGTGATAAACCTTTAGGTTAACTAATATTAAATATATTACAAAATAAGCTTGAAAATGCTTATTGCTCATTTGAGTCAACTACTAAAATCTCAGTTTCCAAGCCAAACGTTGCACACTTTGATAGTAGCTCTTTGAAAAATTTTAATAAGTTTGATAAGAAGTTGTTTACTTGTGGTATGAAAGCCTGTTTCGTGTACGGCTACACTGTTTCCTCAGGCTCCTCTGGAAAAACTCCTTCCGACTGACTGTTTCTTTCCCTCGTGTTCAGGCATTGCCTCCATGGTGGTGTCTTTCCTGGTCTCCATGTTCTACAACACCATCATAGCCTGGGTGCTCTGGTACTTCTTTAACTCTTTTCAAAACCCGCTGCCATGGAGCCAGTGTCCTGTGATTGCTAACCAAACAGGTGAGGAAAAACAAAACAAAACAAAACAACAACAAAAAAACCCATCCACGTTGGTGTTGTGCTGTTGCTTTCGATACATTTTATTGAACGTAGTGTAATAATAATAAAAGAATAACGATTCACCAGTGGAAGTTGTCCAAGAGGGTGGGGGAATTTGCTTTGAGAAGATCGTATAAGCTGAAAAATAAGGTTAGGGATTATCACTTAACAGCCGAGTTAACCATCAATCTTTGAGTGGGAATTATTTTGATGGATTTATTATGCTGGCATGTGAACTGCTTTATGACACCAAGAGTTATTGATTTAAATGTGTTTTCTTTTAAACCTGTCCTGTAAGGAAATCAGAAGTAATTTTAGGTAAAACATCACCTAAAGTTTTTCTTTTTTAAAATATCCCAGAGTTATTGTCTTCTGGGTGTGGTGTGTTCCTATAGGCTATAGCTCTGAGTGTGAGAAGAGCACTTCGGTGAATTACTTCTGGTACCGCGAGACGCTGAACATCACCGAAGACATCGAGATCAGCGGCTCGCTGCAGTGGTGGATGGTTATCTGTCTGGCCACGGCCTGGTCTGTCGTCTACATCTGCTTCATCAAAGGCATCGACTCCATGGGAAAGGTCAGCGCACAAAATCTGTGATTTAGCTAACTGGTGCCAAGGTTTTAAAAAGTTAAGATTTCACAATTTTATGAGATTCCAGAGAATCTGTCGAAATATTTTCAAACATTTCATGGAGACAATTGAATTAATCTTGCTAATGTAACTCTGAATAAAAATACAGTGAGGAAACTACGAGCAGTGTGCCACTTGCAGGTGCTCAGTTAGTTGAGCTGAATCCTCAACTAAATACCAGTTTTTGTACTCTCAGCTATACTCTGCAATAAACAGAGAAGTACTAACACACACAAGCTAGTTATTTTTACCCCTTCACCACTTTGTATCTTTGTAGTTTTGGTCATTTTCCAGTGGTGGGCACACATTTGCTAATGGCCTAACTGTGGAGCTAATTTTGTGCGTTAACATTTTTTGCTAATTTTGAGAACATTTAGTGCAGTTAGTTTCCTCTAGATTGTTTCATACGATTAAATTCTGATTTATTCTGCTATTTTGTGAACTTTCAGTTGAATAATGATTGACATCTTCTAGTCGTAAACATTTACACTCACGCTCTTATTTTAAGTGGGTGAAAACTATACTCACGAGTTTCGCTTTTAAATTTTTTTTTTCCAGAAAACTGAGAAAACTGCAAATATACAACAAACGAATGAGCGAGATACAGAATAATTCAACACTTACATAAACAACCAGGAGTGTTAATCAAGTACATGAAAAAATTCACACATATGAATTGGATTGAGAGCATCGTCACATTCTCATTGTGACTCGTTGGATTTCAACATTGGTGAATGTAGCGCTTCAACAGTAGATCCTGCAAAACACCATTTTGACAAGATGTAGATAGTGATCTGTAATATTTTTAACTCACTGTAAAATCAAACAATTAATAAATGCTATGTAACCTTTTTTTTTTCCCTGAGACAAATAAATTATGGTAATTGACTAAAGGTCATCTGATAGTGTTCCATGCCTAGTGCTGATGAATAAACAACTACCTTTGATTTAAAAGAAAACCAGAATCTACGGAAATGTTTTGGACCTTTTCAGGCTGTGTATGTGACGGCCACATTCCCTTACCTGGTTCTGACCATATTCCTGATCCGTGCCCTCACTTTACCTGGAGCTACTGATGGGCTGGTGTACCTCTTCACTCCTGACGTGAGTTTGCCCCCGACATAACATGTTTCGTATTCTAGACAAAAACAAAACAAAGCAAAAAACAGATGTAATTGATATGTTGTTCTCCTTACTGCAGTGGGAAATACTTAAGAGCCCCCAGGTTTGGTTAGACGCTGCAACCCAGATCTTCTTCTCTCTTTCTGTGGCTTTCGGAGGTCTAATAGCATTCTCCAGCTATAATGCAGAGAGGTGAGGCATCAAACGCCTGATCAAGTTGAGAGGCAGAAAGGGGGGGGGGAGACCTCTGCTTTATTTCTTTTTCTTGACTTTTAGGAATGACTGTGAGAGAGATGCTCTTGTTGTGGGAATAACAAACAGTGCCACGTCCCTCTATGCATCCATTCCCATTTTTTCCATCCTGGGGTTCAAAGCTAGAACTGGCTTCAACACCTGTCTAGAAGAGTACGTTTGCATGGATATCTTGGGTTGCGTCTACTGACAATGAAGTGTGGTCCAGTGAAATTTGTAGAAACAGCATCTCTAATCTCGTCTACAGCAACATCCTGACTCTGACTAACCACTTTGACATCGCAGAACGAAACATGACTCTGGAAAACTACGACCAGTGGTTTGATTATTTAAATCTGACACATCCAGGAGACATGTCTTCCTTGAACTTAAGGGTCTGTGATCTACAGGAGTTTCTTGATCAGGTACTCGTGTTTTCTGCACTCCTCTTGTTCAATCATGCCACACACTATGATCCTTTGTGTTGCTCCTTGTCCTGTAAAAGACTAAACATTCTTTTTGTACATGATGAAGCATTTTCTCCTGCCTGACTCTAATCTCCCTCTCCAAGAGTGCTTCTGGAACGGGCCTGGCCTTTATTGTATTCACAGAGGCAGTCTTAGAGATGCCTGGGTCCCAGGTCTGGGCCGTATTGTTCTTCGTTATGCTCTTCAGTTTGGGACTGTCCTCCATGTTTGGCAACATAGAGGGAGTCCTCACGCCCCTCCAGGAGCTCAAACTGGTCCCAAAGTGGCTCCCCCATGAAGCTTTGACAGGTGATTCAGCTTGTATCCGGTCTTATTCATGGAGGAACTGAACTCCCTCTCTGAATTAACATTTCCCCCCTTCTTTAGCGATAGTCTGTTTGGTCTCGTTTTTGGTTGGCCTCATCTTCACCCTGGGTTCCGGTAACTATTGGGTGGAGGTCTTCAACAGCTATGTGGGATCTGTACCCCTACTCATCATCGCATTTTGTGAGCTTGTCGGGGTCGCTTACGTCCACGGAATGAAAACGTAAGGATTTCTCCATGTTCCCCATGACCCCTTTTACAATCTTGCACAAATATACATTTAAAAAAATTGAGTTTGGTTAATTATTTCTTTATTGCAACAATGCTTCTTTGTGATAAATGCTGTACCAATGGAAGGCCTGTTTATTGGCTTTTAAATGACATCACATTGGCAAGGATAATTAATTTCTATATTGACAAAGTACTAGAGCCAGGTTAAGACAAAAACATTTTAAACTACAAGAAAAAAGTCACAATATTACAGGAATAAAGTCAGAATATTGTGAGAACAAAGTCATAGTGTTACAAGAATTACAAGAGTAAAGTAGAATGACAATAAAGTCAAACTAATACCATAATAGCATAAATAGAATAAAGTGATAACGAGATTAAAATAACACAATGAAGCTGAAGTAATACGAGAATAAAGTCAAAGAAAATACCTAATCTTGTAACACAAGATGGTCACATCAGTTCTTAATAACCATCAAAGTTTTTTATTTTTCTCATTGAAACAACTTTTTCCTAGAAATTGAACTTTTTTTATGGTAATATTCCATATTCTGCCTATCTCGTGACTTTGTTCTTGCAATTAAACTTATTACATCATAGGTTTAAACCAGCCAAAAAGATTATTCCACATCCATTGGATAGGATGATTAAAGGTCAAATAAAAAGATAAAATGAAAATTAAACAGTTTATGATTTTGACAAGCAATGGTATGTCGGAGTACCTTACACTATCACCAAAGTCTGGCATCTCCTCCTTATAGTCACCAGCTTGGTCACATGCCATTGTGGGATGGCATCCTATTCTTGGATTAAAATTTCCCACAAGTGATCCAATGTAGTTCTAGTGATTCCACTGGCATGAAAAGCAACACCCAAAATGAAAAATGTGTTCAATGGAGTTGAGGTAAAGAATACGAGCCGACCTTATGCTCCACTCTAAATCCTGAAGGTAGTCTCTGGAAATCCCAGCTTTGCTTGGAGAAGGTGCTGACATCTCGGAGGTTCGAGTTTGGTCCCTAAAAAGGGAAGATATGGGATATTTTCATGTCTCGCTGCATTGACATTCCCTCCACAAAAAGATTTTTGACATTGACAGACAGGATGTGACAAGTTTTCATTACATCGTCCTTAGTAACTGACATTGAAGGGGCATCAAACAGACTTTGCTTAAAATAATTATTACAGAGAATGTTCAGGAAGAAAAATAAACCAAACATAAAGTTGCTTACCTTTTAGTGCAAATTACATAATCCTATCTTCCATATAACTCTGTTTCCTCTGATAGATTTAGTGAAGACATTTACTTCATGACCGGGAGGAGGCCCAACATCTACTGGAAGGCATGCTGGATGGTGATCAGTCCATTGATGCTCCTGGTGGTTTTTGTTGCTTACGTGGCTCTCCAGGCTACTGCATATCCAACATATCCTGCATGGAACCCAGATTATGTAAGCAAGTCAACTTTTGCATTACATCATACTTACAGTTGGAAGTTTTTAATTACCGGTAACGACTTCAATATGGCATACACACACACACACACACCCCCACCCACACACACACACACACACAAAAAACCTCAACAGACTCAACTTAGCAAATTATTGTTGATGACAGTAGAAAAGAAAATTCTTGACCAACAAAATAGAAACATTTGCTTTCAGCTAAAACGAAGTGAAATCTATTCATGACTTGTCTACCTTGCTAGCTAGCTAGGTTTATGCTATGCTAGCTCTGCGCTCATTCTTTTGAAAATTAAATAAGCTGCCGATCACTGAACAGCCCAAACTTTCAAAAGCGATATTTTCTTTTAGTTTTAAGTAATATACAGCCACGAAAGGTAATATTGTACGTATCAGACCGTTTTACCTAACCGTAAAGAGCAACACATGTCCTACTTTAAGAAATTTATCTTAGCTTAAAAATAAATAAAAAAATTAAAATTGAAATATTTTTGCTGTCACATTTATATTTGACTAATATAAATGTGACATTTATATAAATGTCACATTTATATTAGTCAATAATGTCACATTTATATTTGACTAATGACTAATACCCTTTACTTAGATAAAATATAAATGTGACATTATATAGTCACATAAATGTGACATTTATATTTGACTATATAATGTCACATTTATATTTTATCTAAGTAAAGGGTATTAGTCAAATATAAATGTCACATTTATATTTGACTAATATAAATGACTATATAAATGTGACATTTATATTTTATCTAAGTAAAGGGTATTAGTCAAATATAAATGTGACATTTATATTTGACTAATACCCTTTACTTAGATAAAATATAAATGTCACATTTATATAGTCAAATATAAATGTCATTTATATTTGACTAATGACTAATACCCTGTACTTAGATAAAATATGTGACATTATATAGTCAAATATAAATGTGACATTTATATTTGACTAATGACTAATATCCTTTACTTAGATAAAATATAAATGTGACATTTATATACTCAAATATAAATGTCATTTATATTTGACTAATGATTAATACCCTGTACTTAGATAAAATATGTGACATTATATAGTCAAATATAAATGTGACATTTATATTTGACTAATGACTAATACCCTTTACTTAGATAAAATATAAATGTGACATTTATATAGTCAAATATAAATGTCACATTTATATTTGACTAATATAAATGACTATATAAATGTGACATTTATATTTGACTAATACCCTTTACTTAGATAAAATATAAATGTGACATTTACATTTGACTAATATAAATGTGACATTATATAGTCAAATATAAATGTGACATTTATATTTGACTAATAACTAATACCCTTTACTCAGATAAAAGGTATTACAAATGAACCATATTTGAATGAAGTATGGTTCATTCAAATCGAAAGTTCTTTCACTGCATTGTGCCTTCATTTATTTTCAAAGTATACTCCATTTTTCTGAGCTTTTGTATTTCTTTTTCCTTAGGAAAAATTTCCTCAAACTGAGCAAAAGGAATACCCAAAGTGGGTGTTCGGCATAATCGTCCTCCTCATCGTTGTCCCCGTCCTTTCTATCCCTGTGGTGGCCGTCTACAACCTGATCTGCTGTGGAATTAAAAGGTCTTCTGCCAATTTTTCCCCCAACCCCTACAACAACGAAGCCTTCGAGATTGAAACACAGGAACGGAAGAAACAAAGCATTTAAAGGATGAGCAGCATTTTCATCCGAAGTCACCCATAATACTCCCATTAATTTGATTGTGAAGATACATTTGAACTGGACATGTAAAATAATAAGAAAAACAATATTTCTACACTTCAATCAATTTTTACAGTTGAAAAGACTTTTATTTAACAGTGAATTCCTTCATATACTTTGCATGTTTTTGTAACGTGTTCTGAAACAGACTCAATTCTTTTATTTGAAAAATAAATTTAAAAGATTCTGTAATTGCAAATGTCAGAACTTTCTAAAAAATTGGATTTGGATAAGTTTATGAAATTGGCATAAAAAAACAAGTAGAACATCCAGCGAACTGTATTTGAATATTTTCTTCAGTGACGTTATGCTTTTTATGTGGAAAACTACCACCACGATTAAACCAAAGTCCACAGACAAACAGTTGAGGGATAAAACCTTGACTGCAATGGTAGCTGGCTGATGTTTAAATATTCATCTTTACAAGATTTCCTGTTGTTTAATAGGGCATGTTTATGACGCAGGGTTATCTCCTAAATGTTTTACACCATATGACTAAAGACTGTTTTCCTCCATGCGTTGGGAATAAAAACGTCAATTATTTGGCATGGTGACAGGACAGTAAAACACCAGTTCATCAAGGTCCTCTCTGTCAACACCAGAAGAAACCCTTGTGTTTTCGTTTTGACATTTATATCCAATGATATTTGGGAAAACCATAAGCCTCCCTCTGTCCAAGCTCGACGCTCAGGAAGAGCGCTGCAGCCGTCAACAGGGTCGGACAACAGGGATGAGATGGAAATGTTGCGTAAGCCCTTCAGTTCCCAAAAACGCACATACGAAAAAGAAGAAAAAAAAACGCAAAAGCGCACGCAGGGTCAGTAGGTTCCTGCTGGGACTGTGCACAGGGTGAAAAAGTTCCCGCAGAGGGCTGCGGATTACATTCGGATGGCCAAGAAGTCCACAGGGGTCCTGGGGTTTGAGGCCTGACGAACCCTGGCCAGCCTCAAATCCCCCAGCCGTCGCTCCAGACTGCGCTTCCCTGTCAGGGAGAGGAGAGCGGAGGATGAGGCGGCTTTTTTAATTCTGTTGTATTGTAACAATACAATTAAACAATCCATCCAGCAAAATCAGATAAAAGCTGGCAATAAAAAGCAACTCAGGTTTTCATAGAAAGCTTTATGGATAGCTTTCTTTGGCAACAACATGAGAAGCAAAGTTCTAAGGCAATATATTTATCACAGAGTGGGGCAAAAGGCACATCATGGTAAGCCGTAGTGCATCTCCTTTGTTTGGAGATGAACAGTGTGTGTCAGCATGCGAGAAGTTGTTGTAAAAACTCACATTTGGCTGACATAGGTCCACTCAATTATAACTTTACCATGCTATCCTGAGCTTTGCTATATAAGTAAGAATATTAACTCGGTTCAAACTCAAATCCTCAGAATTAACAGATTTATTATTTATGGGCAGAGAAGATCTTGCTGTGCTCTAATTTTCCTCTTAGACCATCACACACATGAAGAGAAAAAGTGGCTATTTATTTACTTATCCAACTGAAGACTTTGTTAGCCAACAAGTTAGAAAATAGTCAGGATTTTATAAGAAGGAAGAATGTGGTAGCAATTACAAACAAGCATTAAAATACGCTAATTTGGAAATGACGTCATGTGATGATATGATGAACTAGTGGAAGCTAAAGCTCAAACTTACTTCAAAACATTTAGGTATTAATCTACAAATTCATTCATTCTAACCCGGTTAAACTGAATGTAGAGCTAGCTGTAGTTAAGGTATAATGTTGAGGAGAAGTGCTCTATGAAAATGTAACACATCTTGTCTGATTGTTTGAGGGGTTTTGTTTGTTTTTATTTTTACTAGGACACTCATGACTAAAATTATCAGTCTCAGTCGATCAGAAAAGACTCAACTGTTGCCATAGATTTCCAAATAAGTTGATTTGGCTGTATTAAATTTAGGGCTGCAAATAACCATTAATCAATTGCTTTATAAGTTATTTTGGCGATTAATCGGCTAAAAAAAAAGAAGTCAGATTTCATTTAATTATTCATTGAAACACTTTGGTTTATTTCATGCAATATAAAAATTACAAATAAATAATTAAATTCCTTTTTTAAAATAAGAAGTCAAACATTTTATATCCTAAAATGTGAAAACATAGTATTCCTTTAGTATATGCTTGATCATTTGTAGCAAAGGATTCATTTGCAACTAAAAATAGACTTTTAATATCAACATGTGAAATTCTCGGCCCTTTCTGCTTGACTTAGTATCGACATAGTATAGGACTAATCTGCTTACTTATTATATTTTGGATTAACTGATTAATAAATATATGCAAAAGGTGTTTACAAGGAGATTTAATTTTTTTCTTTTTTTACAGAATTTGAAGCAGGCGAAGTTAAAACGATGCCACTTGAGACATTCTGGGTAGAACATATTTACAAAGACGATTTCTTTAATCTTTAATTTATTATTAGTCGTTTACCGTGTTGAGGAAAGGAAGAAAACATGGTGCAGAAGTTCATTACACTGTAACAATGCGCATGCAGCCACACCCTGCTCCGCTCCCATCAATCACACATCCCAGATGATTTGCACTTGACTCACCCTGCGGTTACAACAAGCAACAGAATGGAGCTGGAAGACATTATGCAAAAGCTAAAAGCTTTTGCTTAATCATCTGCTTACTCAGATGATGCTCTAAAAATAAAAGCAGGAACATTTTTATCAAAATAACGTGTTGGGTTTGTTTCGGGTTCGGGCCTATAGTTGGGTGGGGTTGGATTTTGTAGACCTGAACTAAACTCTTCCTCACGCCAATGCTAAAACATTAATTATAATCATTTTCTTGAAAATGATTCTCTGTGGATACAAACGTTTGTGTAGATGCGTCAGCAGGTCACTGTAGAGCTGACGGTGTTGGGAGAGCACCAGCAGGAAGCTGAGACAGAAAAGCAGCTCCACCGCCTCGTATTGCACGATGCCTGTCTGGGCTTTACTGCCTAAAATTAGCCCTGAAGAAAAGAAAAACATGAAACTATGCAGAGAAGATCTAAATATGGTGCTTTTCTTAACTCTTTTGTGGAAATGTTACCCTTGTTGCTGGACCTGAGGAGCTTATTGGCGTACTGAGCCATGTCCCAGATCATCTGCAGGAAGTAAAGTGGATTCTTAGCAACTGTTTGACCAAAGGGCAAACTCTGTGCACACACATGAAACCTGGAAAAAAAAAAAACAACTAACATTACTGATAGGGTTAAATTAATAACTTATATAAACACTAATCTCTTTTCCTTTGTTTGTACTTGTTACAGAATGCTTAGGTGAATAAACCTGACAATTACCTTTAGATAAGTACATTCTGGGATTGACAGGCTGAACAATTAAGTTCCAGATCAGAGCAGATATTGAGTAACATCAGTTTCGGTATTATCTTAATGAGGCTATTAGGTCAAGGTTGGTGAGTTTACATGGGAAGGCATGCGTCTCCTCCCTGACATGTTTAACATGCAGAAATCCTGACAATGCAGCCAGGAGATGGCAGAAGACATCTTGTGGGGCTTTAAACAAAAACACAAGGAATGCAGAAAGAGTCGCAACTCAGTTGTTTTTACCTGCATGCATGCAGCACCACCAGCTTGTAGATGTTCCTGTAGACCGCTTCAAGGGAGTTAGTCTAAAATGACATGATTGTTTTGAAGCATGAAAGTAAAAAGAGAGAAATATTTTGACATCTGTGAGTATTTCTGCTGTATGTTGTACATTTCCTGTTATGTGCAGTACTGTAAGTCTAGTTCTCAACAATGTGCTGAGAGTCAAACCTGTTGGTTTAAATTCAAGACAGTTGCTGGCCAACCATGTAGCATTTATGTTGGCCTGGTTACAGTAAAACCAGTCCAACGCTCTGTAAAAACTCACACCTCGCCATACTTCGATATGGTGGGTGTGGATGAGCTTCGACTGATTGTCGGACCGCAGTCTAAAGGGGAGAACGGCGGCTTTCGCCTTAGATGTGAAACAGTGGGATGGATCTGGTCATTAGAGTTTGGCCGTTCATTTCACTGGTGTTATAGTGGACTTAGATAAGGTCTACCAGTGTCTTACCTATGAGGCATTTTGTAGGAGTGAATTTAGGGAGATCGGTCAATACTTGCATTCCGGCAATGGCGGAGGTAGAGAAGAAACCAATCAGACACGCCGATATTAAGTAGCCAATCGCAGATCTCTCAAAATTAAGAAAATTAATACCGATTTCTACAAATCTATCCAGCCTAGTGTGATTGTTAAAGTTGCAACTAGCTGTAACAAAAAAAATCCAAGCTTTTTACTAGCTGTACATTTTTCTAGCATCTATCAGAGTAGAAACCTAAGTTGAGTTTTAACACTTCTAAAATTTTACGAGATCTTTTCATCTCCGACCTTCAAGTCCAAGAAGAGAGGATGACATTTGAGCCTAAGGATGGCCATCAGCTTCCTCTTCATTTGGTGTCCAGCTGAATGGAAAGAACCCAGAGAGAGAGAGTATCGTAGAGAGAGTCCAGCATAGCTGTAAGAGATAAATATATATATATATAATTAAAATATTTAAAAAAGAGAAAAAAACTCAAAAGAAAACGTGGAGTTAAAAGAATCTTAAAGCACATAAGACAGTGACAAACTTGTGTGCATGAAGTGTCTACACATCCTTAAAAAAATCATAAATTCATATTTCTAAAACATAGGATTCAAAATATCTTAAATGTATTGAATAAAAAAACTAAGTTGGCCTTGTTTAGGTTAATCACAGGTCTTAAACTTTGTTATGGAACCGTATATACTATGTAGCTTATATTTATTCTTGCAGGACTTTACTGTTATGCAAAACTGTGTGAGGCACAAGCACCTTCGCCTCACACAGACTTGAGGCGGTTCCGGTAACCAGCTACTAATATATCCTTACTAAATTTGAACTTACCCATGATGGATGTAAAAGAGCAAGCTATACATCTAGCTAGCTGGCTTCTTTTCTTAAGACCATCCTGGGTAAGTGCAAATTTGGCTATCTGCTAATATACCCTTGCTAAATTTACACTTACCCACAATGGATGTAAAAAAGCTACGCAGCTAGCATTTTTATTTCCCTCTAGCTGATGGATGTTTTTTGTTACATCCATCATGGGTAAGTGGAATTTTATTGCCAGTTGACCAAACAATGTTCAATCCATACAACTTATTTATTTGTAATTTTGTTTGGACATTTCTGTCGTGACATGGGTCTTGAATTTCATCAATAACAGTCTTAAAGCAACCTTAAAAAAATCTTAACTTTGAGTTGTTGAAACCTGCCCAGGAAAAATATCCTCCAGACTAGCATGGGAGTCATTTACGAGTTGGTGCAAAGTGCATGGAGGAAGAGGTCACACAGTTTACAAGAAACCATAAAGGAAAGGCAAAAAGCGCAATAACTTGAACCAAACAGACTGCAGGTAACGGCTCAGCTGACGACAGGTTTCACCTTGAATAGTCTTTAGAGACGTCCAGGGAGTGGGTGTCCAGCAGCAGCCCACACCACGGGAAGAGACAGTGAGGAGGCAACATGCGAATGCCTGTACAGGAGCCCACACTTCCCGGTAGCTGGAAGTTGACCGCCACCTTCTGTGGATTGACCATTAGACCATACTGTGGTACTCCAGCCAGCAAGGTCCTGCACACAGTGTTCATGTTCAGACTCATCTAAGTACATATGAGTGTTTATCTAAAAACAAATCAAACGTGGTTAAAAGATATTTCATTAAAATGAGGTTTCTCATGCATGAGCCGTACTTCAGAAGGGATTGTGCTTGATGTTGGTCTGGAGTAATAAGGAGGAAGTCGTCCACCAATCTCATCAAACACCTGAGAACCAAGGAGTCAAGTGAGATCCAGAAACACTGCCCCCTTCTGGAGAAGATGGACCACAACAGGAAGTTTCTGCCCTACCCTTTGTTTTTAGTAATGTCTTTGAATAGAACGTTCTCCATGTGGCCGTAACACAAACAACAGAGCAGACAGGACACAACTGATCCCTGAGGAATCCCTCGGCACTGGCGATACGTCCTGCAACACGCAGGGTTGTGCTTTGGAACAAGTGTCTTAAACAAACGAGGATGTTTAGTAAGATAAGCATGACTTACTTCTTTCCATACTGAACTACACTGCCTGTTAGCATTTGGGTGAAGAACTGTGAAGCTTCTTTGCCTCGGAGATCAGAGCAGAAATGCTGTAAAAACGGAGACGAATTTAGGTTAATGTTGTGGAAAAATTTATTGAAATCCCAACATAAAAGGGCTTCAAATTGTAATCCAAGTCTTACTTGTTCTACTAGGATGGCATGGTGAAGTTTTGCACTCTTCTGCAACGACAGTAAAAATCCCTTCATGTTGGTGGATCCCATGTTGTCCTCCAGAAAGTCTGCCTATGGCAACAAAAGTGACAGCAAAGGAAAACAGACATTTTATTTCCCCAAAAAAGAAAAGTGAAATGTGAGACCCACTTTTGTAGTGGGCTCTGCTTTCCCCTAACGCCCCTAAAGAAATACAGATACAGTGCTTCAAAAGTCACCCAGTTAGAAATTAGAGACCAACTGTGTATGACTTCATCTAAAGTTGTGGCAAGAAGAAAAAATATACGGTATATAAAAAGTTCTGTTTGCACTTTGCCACAAACGTAGGGAACAAAGAATGCTAGTCTACATGTAGGAAGCTGTACCCACTGTGAAACATGGTGGCAAGCAGCGTCACGGTTGCTGTTCTTCAGCAGCTACTATAGCATAGCTTACATCAACACATTCACATGTATTAGACTGACTTAGCCAAAGTTTATCAAGTTGGGAATCTGAGACCAGATGAGGGGATAGCAAAAACAAAAACAAAAACAAAAAACGTGTGCACCACATTTCTTAGACATTTTTTTGTAAAATAAAATTTAAGAATAATGTGTCTGTCACCTAAAACCCCCATCAGGTATGTTAAAGTTATGTGGCTGTGACAAAATGCGATATAGTTCTAGGGATGCAAATAGCATAAATATTGACTAACAATGATTTTTTTTTTCGCAGCATGGTCATCAACATGTTTTATAAAAATCCAAAACGTAGATAAAAACAGCTACTAAGATTGATGAAACAAACATAATTGGTAAGATTTTTTTTACTGTAAGGATTAATGGTTGATTAAAATCAGCAAAATGAGACAAGAGTACGTTCAATTTATATCTATATTATATTGAGCGTTGGGTGTAAACAAACTACATAAAGTAACTGTGTATCCTTCTATACCATAAAATGATCCTTCTAGCACTACACTAGTCGCATAGCAGAGTTATCCACGAATTCAAATAACAGCACCTGTCTAACAAAGGCCTTTTTCAGGCCCTCGTGGGAATCTGCCCAGATCTTGGCATAGCGGCGGATGGTGAAGAGCTCATCCTGGACGGGGCACAAGGCCTGGCCAATCACCTCTATGAGTTTGTCATGCGGCAGGCTCTCGTAGGCTCCACTCACATCCACCTGTTAGACAAATAAGACCCCGATACAAATCTTCCCTGGTTGTCATTTTACAAAAGCAGGTATTTCTCAACGGCTTGAGAGAAAAACCAAACTATCAGATGTTATGACTCACTTTGACAAAGTAGAGCGGTTGCGGTCGGTCTTTCTGGGCTGGTGCCAGAGAGCGCAGCACCTTGTGAATATCCGTCATCCCCCACACCGTGGAGCCGAGGAGGGATGGAGTGGAGCGCACGCAGGCCCTCAGCATGTCCAGCAAGTCCCGCACCCGTGCCTGGAACAACTGCACGAGGAATTAGGTTACAGCTGTAACTTCCCTTAAGATAATGTATCTAAAAGTCCCGGCGTACCCTCGTTTTAGGATCCGTTCCTATAACTCGTGTGATGGGCCTCATGCCGTCTGACTTGGGAATGAAACGAAGTCGGGAGATGACGGTGCCTTTGGGGAGAGACGCTGCCTGAGCAGGAGACAATTCCTCCATCTGACCTTTGGAGAGGTGACCTCTGTGAAAACAAATTTTTATTTTTTAAATGAAGCTGTGTGTTCTGTTTACCAAACTCGGGTGTAAACAGAGAACCACCTCAGTACGTACTTGAAAGCCAAGTCCTGAAGTTTGGTCCAGACTTCCTGTCGGTAGAACCTGATGGCGTTCTTCTGCCCCACGCTCTCCGTGGCGTAGAAACAAGCACGGACGAGACCCACGACAAAGCCGTCCAGCAGCCAGGTCAGGAACTGACCCAGGATCTGTGTCCGGTACGCAAGCTCGCTGGGTGGGATTCGGCCTGCAAGTAAGACGAGCCGGTTCAGAATGTTAGAAACACGAACCGCAACTAAAAGCGCACCAATCAGAGTTCTATGGCAAAGTTCACTTCAACAAAACCAAGACCTCGGCTTTTAGGCAAACCAGAGTTTGGTTTTTAGGTCCTCATCAGAGTTCAATTGCGCATTCAGACCTCCCCAAATGAACCAGACTTTCTGGGGACTAAACGGTGTGTGTAACAGAACTTTTGCCTGTATGAATTGCAGACATCTCTCAACCTTTCAATAACAAAAAAAAATAGCATATCTGAGAGCATATCTGACTTACCGGTTTTACTGATCTTCAACCAGTCGCAGTCATTCACCTTCATGTTCCACATCAGCTCAGCCAGCGACAGCCTCTCAAACTTGCCACTGTGGAGAAAAACCCTAGCTTTGGCGAAGAAATGAACCCGGTTGTGATCCGAGCCCCACATCTCTTGCGGAATCACAGTAGACAGGCATTCTCTGACGAACAGGAAGACCCGATGGGGCGCACAGTGTTTAGGTAATAGGGAGCTCAGTTTTCCGGGTTCCATGTTACACTCTTCGACCAAAGGGCAGATTCTCTGCAGGATCTTGCTGTAAGGGCATTTCTTGTGTTGCCGTAACAGCCAATTAAAGAGGGGAACCATGTTGAAGAACCTCTGGGGTAGCTTTTTCGGTTTCCTCTCTAAACCGTTCAAATACATCAAGCCCTCAAAGAAGATGACTCGTATCAGGTCTTTCCCTTGTAACCTTCGGGATCCATCGGTGCTCTTTTTCTTCCTGTTGAGAAGGAAGCTGTGCAGGCCTCTGCCGCCGTACAGGAATCCCAGCGTGCGGATAAAACATTGTGAGGGCGGCAAAGGAGGAAAAGCCCCTGACCGCCAACTGGGACCACCCTCAGTTGATGGCATCTCAATTGTCTGTTTGAAACCAGTCGTCCCATTTTCCACATTCCTCCTAGACGTTGCTGGTTCCACAAACCTAGTCTGTCTTTCCTCAACCGTTTGCTCCTGATTGCTTTCTGTTTGTGCTAACCGTCTCCTCTTTCCTGAGGAAGTCCCCGTCTCCTCCTCCAGCTGATCGAGTCGCCTCTTTCTTTTTCTCTTGTTCCCTTTATCCTTTCTTCTTCTCCTAATCTGGCTTTGAGTCAGATTCCCAACCTTCTGTCTTCCCCTAAAGCGCAGTGACCTTTGATCTCTTCCAAACTGAGACAAACTGCGCCCCCTAAATCGAGGCTGAAGATGAAACCCACTTGAGGGTGGGCTCGTGGACACCCTGTCATACACCGGGACGCCGCACACCTGGAAAACGCATGAAGGTGGCACCGCCACGAATACGGAGCAGCTCTCCAGCAGGTAGCGTGTGATGTCTGTGCCCAGGCGCAAGGTGACTTTCTTCCACAGGTCACTGCCATGGACATAGGCAGCACTTTGGGTCACGTCTCCTTGGAATTTAAAGTGGTCTGCATCCCGATCCTCCTGCGGCAGGGCCAGCAGGTTGTAGCCATGCACCAGGACGTTTCTTCTTCTTTTCCTTTTCATGGTGTTGAGAACAAAAGCCAGGAGTTCTGGTAGAGTGCAAATCTAACAATATAAAATAACATTATTAGGAAGAACAAACCTCTCAATATGACTGAGGTTGTTTTTGCATCAAAAACATGATATATTTATATTCCACTTCGAAAAGGAATACAAATACTTTCTCAAAGTACTGTTTATTTTCAGTTACATAATGCCCTGTTGAACTTTGCAACTGTGTATGTAACTGAGTTATTAAGAAGGCTCAAAATCACACTTTTGAGATTTTTATTAACCAAATGTATATGTTTTATTATAAAACATATAATAAATAAACTTTATTACAAAATAGATTTTATTATAATTTTATTATAAAAGTGTTAATTTGAGCCTCCTTATTATACCAATCATATAAAATCCAGGACAACTAAGTGAATTTAGAAGTACCCAATGTTTTTGAGTTATGCACTACTTTGTGCTGTTGAATTACATAAAAAGCATTAAAACATGTACTTGTTACATGGGGAAAAAGGTCAAAGTGTGTGAATATTTTTGGAAGACACTGTATTATCTTCCACCAGTAGTCAATGTGTCGATAATGAAGAGGGGTTGTGTGGCCTCTTCATGAAGCTGCTGAGCTCATCTCACCTCGCTGCAGCTGGGACTCTGCTGTAGCTCCTTATCAAAGCACACAAACACACCTCTGACGAACGTTTTGAAGCGATTCGAGTCTGACTCCTCAACCAGAACCGGCTTCTTCCCTTCCTTGAACTCGATGCTGTCAGCGAACTCCTCCAGCGTCTGTATGCGCCGATACAGAGACCGGAGGATGTTCAACACGGCGGACATATCAGCCACAGACATAACGACTTAAAGCCCCCTAACTCACGGTAGACAAGACCCCGTCATGTTGGATAGCAAACAAGCTACTTCCTGCCTTGAGGTATCGAGTTCACCCGCCCGCCTTGCCGTTAGCCAATGAGGATTGGGTTTTTATATGCGTCCAATCAGAAAGCCAGATACTTCAAAGGTGGAATCCGGAGTTCACCAATCGCCAACAAGAAAATGTTTGTTGTCATAGATCCACGACATGACGAATAGTCGCACGTGAAATTAATCGCACGTGAAATTAAATTAAAAATATTTGCAGAGCACATTTCAGCAACAAGGCAGTTTAAAGTGCTTTACATGATTAAAAATAAATGTAAGTACTTAGTGTTATTAAAATTAAAATATTTATATTCTATTTTTTTTTTAAAACAGACATCACTGAAAGATAGAAAATTACTATTTACTGAAAAAGCTGCATGGGTCTAAGGTGGAAGCACACACATCTCGCAACTCTGCAAGGACAAGTAAGTAGACACGACGTAAGGACTCTGTGCAATTGTGAATTATGAGACTGTTTTAGCTCCATATAAACGCTACTAAAACTAGGGTACCCTTCTGATGAGGGAGAAACAAATATAACATTCACTGCAAAAAACTATAGTTTAGCTGGATGTACATCAAGAACATCCAGCTAAAATCCAGAGCACACATATAGTGCCTGTTCTCTGTGTGGTGTGACCTAAACAATCTCCCCGTATGTCTCCTAATGTCGTAAATATCCTACAACACTCTTCTCCATACACACCTGCACTCTTTTCTTCCCCTTTCTTGTCCAAACAGTTCTTGTCTTGCTGCTACCAACCTTAATTATGCTTTTGTTTGAACAAAAACATAATACAACAGTTTAAATTCAACAGTTTGGTTGAATTTAAATTAGAAGAAAATATGGTTGGCATTATACTGCATCAGTTACAATATTCTGGGTTATTTATAGAAGGGGATCAGGGCCACTGAAGTCACAATTCAGTTATTTTTTTTCAGTGGCCCTAATCCTCTTCCGTAGTTATCCAACGTAGCAATTACTACCTAATGTTTGTTTACTGCTCAGTTTTACACCAAAACTTTGGATGCATTATTCTTTTAAGATTCAAACATTGCCTCATTCTTATTTACCTACATACTCACCTACATTTTTTGAAGAAAAGATTTTTGTGAAAAGATTTTTTTTCCTTGAAATTCATTAAAGCAGTCCAGGTTCCCCCTTGGGTTTTTATTTTCCATTTTTATGTTCAGCTTTTTTACTGAATTTCCTTAAGCAGGCAGTGAACCTACTTGTCTACATTTCCATTTATGAGCTGTACTAGTACCTTACTAACCCAGCAAGTATGCTTACAAGTCTTTAACACTGAAAAGCTAAAGCTTCGTCTCTGCTTTGTTGAGATGAGTGCCTGTCCTGACACATCGGTGCTCTCCTGTTTCCTGCGTGCACTCACTCTATTAATTTGTTCCGCACTGTTTAGTTCTTCAAAAATCTTGCCCTTATAAGCCTAAGAAGCACTCTCTGTTCTTTAGAGAGACATTAAGTCATCAGTCTCACTTACACTGTAAGAAACATCAGGCCTTTATTCGAAACAGAAACCTTTCTACATGGTGCGTCCTAATTTACAGGCAAACAATTTGGATAAAGTGCATACTTGAAATCTATGAAGCTCACTCTTTTACAAAATTCAAAATTACAACACAAATGTTTTCCAACCAAAAAGAAAAGCATGATCATGTTCTTCCTTGCTGATCACAGCTGTGGTGGACCTCTGTTGGTGTCCTACAGAAAGACAACAATCAAGTTAGATCCTTGAATCCTTAATATTAAACTGACAAAAACACCACGAAGAACCTGTAAAGCAGGAGCTGCTTGGTGAGGTTTTCTCTCAACTCCTCCATGTCCTTTGTTTTTCTCTTCTGAATCTCCAGCTCTGTCCTCAGCTCTCGGATTGTCTTCTCCAGAATATGCACAGCTTCCTAAAAAGAGGGTCAGAGGGCAGTGATTAGACAATCCATTGAAGGGAATGCCGCCACCAGTTTTCAGAGATGCTCAAAAAGCACAGTTTGCTTACCTTGTGGCGACCTGCGTCCTCCTGCCTCTGCATGTAGGTCAGTTTGAGTCTCTCCTCCAAACAGGTCCTCTCCAGCTCCAGTTTCTGAATCTCCTCCCTCAGAGGTTTTACCTGGACCCTCAGCTCCTGGGACTGCTCTTTGGCTTTCACCAGGGCACCAGCCGCTGCCTCTTTTCTCTTCAGCAGTGCCTCCAAAATGGGTTCATATCTAGGTGAGCAATGTATCAACTCAAAATTGTCATCACAGTGTCAATGTACACAGAATATGAATGGCATAAGAGTGGATAAATACAATATTTGGGAGGTTTCCATAATTTAAATAACAGTTGCGTAAGGATCAGTAACTTTCACTTCCCTTGATGCCCATATTTGATAAGGATTTTATTGACTCAGATGTGGTAATTTAAGAAAAATCATGAATAGATATTTTGGATGGGCTGATACGGCACTCAAAGCATTCAACGACTGTGACAGCACCTGTCTTCCAGTGCTTTCAGTCCACCCTGGACGTACTGCTGGACATCCCCACAGGAATTCCTCCTGCACTCAGTCAGGTCCTCCTGGGTGTTGGAGGTCTGTCCAGAGCTTCTGCGGTGAAGCTCTGCTTCTAGCTCCAATACTTGTTCCTGCTGGTCTGATCTGAGTTGACAAGCCTCCTCTGTCAGCTGGAACACCAAAGAGTTCAACTTTTCCTGGGAAAAGAAAGAGAAATTTTTTTTTACCCAATGTTTCCTAAAAGATGCGATGCTTCTACAGCTCCTGGTGGTGGTGGTATTACCTCCTCCATCTTCAGTAACTCCACATCACAGCGCTGATTGTTTAGTGTTGCCTGACTCTGGGCACAGTCCCTTGCCACAGCAAACAGCTTCCTCCTCAGTCTCCTGAGTTCGTCTTGCAGTCCTTGTCTCTCCAGATCCACCTTCCATGTCTTCCTCTCTTCCTCTGCCCTATCTTCCTTGAGGCCTTGAATCTCCCTTTTTCTCTCCTCTCGTCTGCCCTCCTCTTCTGTCCTGAGAATAGTGAACAGCTCCGCGGCTTTTCTGTCAATCGACTCCTCAGTCTCCTCTTCGTCCCTGCTTCCCCTCTCCGCATCCTCTTCGTCTCTGGGCCCTCTCAGCCGCAGCACCTCCAACAGTAACTCCTTCCTCTGTTTCTCCAACCGCTGCACCTCCTCTATGCAGCCCTCCATCTGAGACCTCAATCTGTTCATGTCCGACTCAAGATCAGTTTTATGTCTCTCTTCAGTCATGTTTGTGTCATCTATTCCTGCCTTGGCAAGGTCTTCTATAGTCTCAATCTCTTCATTGAACCTTTGTTCAGTGCTTGTTTCCCCACAGAACTTTGGATCTTGGTTTGCTTGCTTCAGAGGCACTTGCAGATCTGAAAACAAGAAGTCAGGCCTCTGATCTACTTCAAGATTACTTTGCCTCTCTGGTCTCTCCTTTGAGCAACCAACCAAATGATCACGTGGGCTTCCTTTTCTTGCTGAATTTCTTGCTTCTTCAATCTCACCAGCCTCTGAAGCATTATTGCCTTTGCCAAAAGAATCAGCATTCATTGGCAACAGTGTTTGGCTCTCTGGCTGACCCTCCATCTGGGCTGTACCAGCAGTATGTTGTGGATCCTTTCTGATGTGCACATAGTCTTGGCCTGCGTCTGCTGCCCGATCTTGTGGCTCGAACTCCATGCCAGCCTCCTCCATGCAACTTTCAAGCATGGCCAACATCCCCAACAGCTGACCCTCACACTCCAACATGCTGGCACTCAGGTTGTTGCCAACTGAGGACAGAGGCATCTCTGAGTGATAAGACGTCCCATGCCTGTGGATAACTGTGCCTAAGTTTTGACTTTCTGCCTGTTCAGCTTTTGTTTCAGTCCGGTCCATATGTGTGTCAATGTAGCAGGAGGAACAGCTGTCTTGAAGAGAACTGCATGCTTCGACATGGGTTTCTGTTCGGACCTCCTCTTTGCCTCGATTCCAACTGGACTTACTCAGGCTTGCTTCGGAGTAACCCTCAATGTGGCGTGATCTAAAAGGAATACCTGTAAGCTTTTCACAATTTTTCAGTAAGACGTCCATTTCCTGTAGGTATGGCTTTGATTGTTTACCCGGTTTTCCAGTGACGTTTTGCCCTTTGGGGTTCTGGTTACCACCACTCTGTTCCACGATGCTTCCATCTGTATCCCCCTTTTCTTCTCTGATAAAGAGTGGCCCAAATCCAGTAGAGGATAAGTCCTCTTCTTGGTCCTCCATCGGGTTAGCCAAATTCTTTTACTCTGTTCTGGTGAAGTGATCTCCTTTACGTCCTGCAACAACCCTTGACAAGAAGCAAGGAATGTGTCAGGCACACAACGAAAATCACAATAAAAGGTTCCAGTTCAGCAAATCACCTGGTCATCAGCAAGCCTTAATATTTGTTAAATAACACCTCAGCTGAAAGGTAAGAGACATTATATTGCACCAACGTGTTTGTTGTTTTGCGAAAATATGAGCCAAATCAGAAAAATTTTCTTTGACTGGTACTTTCATATATGTGTCAAGCACTGATAATCAAAGACATCAACCTAGTCAGCAAGCAGGAACGCCTCTGTATGAGCAGATGTTTTGGCTCTTTTGCTTCTCTGGATCATTCAGGTGACTGTTAAGACCTTATCAAAGACGATAAGCTCTTAGCCGTCCTTATCGTCTGGATAACAGACTAGGCTATCTATAGCCTATTTCTATGGCAGGAAAGAAGGTCAAATATTTAAGACAGTTGCCAGTGCATACCCAATGGTGGACCTAATCCAGCTGACCATATCCCAACCACATGTGAGCTTTCATAAGTTAAGCCATTAACAGATCTACAGGAAGTATGAAGTGAAACCTATTAGGATGAATTCTGAACGCTAATCCATTAAACGTTTGCCACTTCTTTTTTTTACCTTAAGTCCTGTGGTCATATCAGTGCCTGTCAACACTGCATCGCTCTCTTGAGTTGTGAAGCCAGGTTACCCTAACATATGTCTTCCTCTACTATCAGTACCTTGCTTGGTGTCTCATAACTGCAACAGTGACAGATTGACTCCATTCCATCAGTGCTGTCTTGGTTCCTTTTGGAAGTAACACAGAGATGTCCAGAAAGCATCTAAGTTCCAATTCTGAGGAACATGGACTTCAAACTCTTTGGTTTTCACACTCTTTGGTTTTTATTTTTACAAAGCAAGTGCTGTTACTTGTATGATCTTGCATTGACTCGTGTTTTAGACTAGTGCCAGAACATTCTGTTTATTACGTTCAAACTGAAACATATTTTATGAAGATGTTTCTATCATGCCAGTGACATACCTCACTGACACTGATGACCTGTTAATGGAGGGCTTAGGGTAATATGGCGAGACGCTGAAAGCTGTGATGCCATGGGGACTTCTGGGTTCTTGGAGTAAAGCAGTTTTGAAAATGGCGTGCTACTGACAGCTGTCCCGTCAGGGGGCAGGTGTCCAGGCGTCAAAGCTTTTTGGAATGTTTGGACATGCTTCAGCAGGCCTATTCATGATTTCACATATAAACACTGTAATGCCATGGGTACTAAAGCCAGCCTGATGGATTTGAAGCTCAGAAACTCCAGCAAGTGGCACTGCATGCGTCCAAGAGCATTACCATAACATGTCATTGTGTCTATCTATAGACGAGTATGTTTGTTTTCCAGTTTTAAATATTGCAGTGTTTTTTGTAGATTTAAGACTGTCTAGAAGTCTAAGAGGAAGCTGACTAAATTGAGTCAATGATGTCTTTAAGGCAGAAGTTAGTGGGGCACGATGCTATTTTCCAACACCATGCTGCTGTTTGGATACATTCAAGTTGATTCTAGTCTGTTCAAAACATCTGTTCTCTTGGTTAGCATCACATTTAAGTTTTACCAAAAGAAAACTCTGAGCAGGATAAGAAAGCGACCGTCTGTCTTATTGCAGCACAGATGTGGACAAGAGGCTGCGTCGCACCCAGAGGGACTAGTGACCTACATCTGATGTAAACGTAAATGTAAACTTTTCCACTTTTTCAAGTAAAAGTCCCTCATCTAATGTTTATAAAGTTGTAAAATATAATGTTTTTTGCTCGTCCTCTTTCTTTGCAGTAGTAGAACATTGTCAGCATCAAAATTCAAACTTGGTCAAACCACAAAATGTCAATTGTAATTCAACTGTACTTACAATTAGCATATATATCCCAGGTCCTTTTTCAGTGTGGTGTCTCCTGATGGTAAATGTGTGGAAGGAGTTGAAGAGTTTGTAGTTGAGATGACAAAAGAAAGCTGAGCGGTTGGGGAATGAGCGGGAGAATGGGGTGCAGATGAACTCTAAGAGGAAGGGAGGGTAAAAAAGACAGCTGAGCCGACCTCCTTCTTCCCTCACACTCACTGTGCTGCTATGTGTGACCATGACGACCCCAGATATGTTTAGGTTTATTAATAAACACTGGATTTGGAGAAAGATACACAGGAGCACGTTGTTTCAACCTGACAGAGGGAAAGAATTGAACAGAATATATTCTTTAAAGGATTAAATTAGTCTTTTTGTAAGTTGTTCAGTGGTTGTGTAGATGTATACATGTGAGCAATGGAGGTAGGTTTCCAATGAAAGAGCGTCGGTCCAGGATTCCAGCCATGCCTCGTCATTATCGAGGAGTTTTTAAATAGCTGCCTGTACTTTTGTGACTACAGTACTTCCCGAGGGAGGATTGGTTTTCACCTAAACTTCTGACCTCACGAAATCACCAGACAAGACAGGAAATACAAGGAAGTACGCAGTAGAGACGGTGAAAAATGATCCTTGGAGATGATGCAGAGGGTAATGAGTTCAGCTACACTGAGACAGGGCAGATCTACAGCTGCATCCAAAATAATTGGAATATCAAAAAGAAATATGAATAAACTTCAGCCTGTCTTACTTCACTGAATTTCTCTATATTATAGCTATAGGTATATATTGTATATAATACATAAAAGGATGAAACAGTGTTTTCAGTCCAGTGGTCCAAAGTCCGGTCAGATAAAAGTCCATTTTACATTCCATTTGGAAAAATCGATGTTGCAGACTCTGGGGAGTGGGATGGCACAAAACCCAAGTTGCTGGAGGTCCAGTGTGAAATTTCTATACTAAGTGATTATCTGGGGAACCACGACACACCGGTGTCTGACCGCAGCTTTTCTTGTATTCTTTATTGTTCTTTATTAGTTGTCAACCAGGACATTTTAAAACACAGAGGAGGCGGAGGCAGATATACTGCAGCAGGTACAAACACTAAAAGGAGCCTCAACAACCTCAATATTGAGTTTACACGCAGTACACTATCTGGACAAGCTTTCAGTAGGATTTGTTTCTTGTTAATTTGGGGTTGAGTGTATTGCTTGATGTCCAGACAATACATTCAAAGACCAGTAGATGGCATACTAGTGCAAACTCTAATCTCACCTGCTAGAGGAAACAAACTTGTTGAATTTCTAATCTAATCCTCAAAAACACTCACTACTTCTAAAATGTATTGAACTCATAACTGAACAGTAAATTTCAGCACTAGTTGGTGAATTTTATTGGAAAACAAGCCCTGCTTCCCAGAAAACATGCAGGTAGATTTCTCTTGCATGTTTTCAGTAACAAATTACTGAGCCTATTTTAAAAATGGACTTTATCTACTGTCAAGAGCCTGTAAATAAATGTCCGTTATCCTTTCGAGATACAGACTCAGGGTTTCTATGAAAACATTTTGCTCCCTGTGGGCATAAGACGAGATGTAATGTTGATTCAACCCTCTTGACCAAATCACCTTGGTGATTTAGTAAGTCTGGGCTTCGGGAAACTGTAATTTACATGACGTAATGGACAACACGTCATAATGTAATGATGCACACCCACACAGCTACTGGGATTTAGGGATTTCAGGATTGCTCCCTGTCATGTTTGCCATCAAGAGCAAAGTCTCTTTAGTTTCTTTTTGACTCTATTCTGTTCATTTCCTGAGCCAAGGATGCAGGGAGCGCATGTGTGTTCCGAGAAAACAGGGAAACCACAGATTTAAGGGGGAGTTGTGGTTCAGGACAAAATGTCCCGCTGAGACAGGCCATATGCTGGACTTTCTTTTGGATTGCTCTGTTACTTTCTGCTCCAATCTACAGTTTTGTCCAAACTCACCAGAGCGTCCTGTCAGTGTGTCCTCCTCCACCTTCTGCCGCTCCTCTCCTCCCAACCCGTCGCTGCTCCACAAAGAGCCGTAACATTTTGTTGAACTCGTGTTTCCTTTACTACAAAGATGAAGAGCATAAAAGGTGACTTTGTTATCGTTTCAAAGCTTTTGTGACTTTTGGAGCCGCCCAGCTAATTGACTCAGCGGAGGACCACCTATACAGGTCACCATGCTGGGCAGCAGTGGCTGAAATCCAGGCACGAGATCAGAGATAAGAGATACATTTTTGTGCTTTTATTCAACACGCCTCTCTTTTTTTTTTTTTTAAGGAGCAAAACTTCAAAGCAAACAAGGTTTTTTTCCCCCCAGATGTCTTGCAATGCTTTTCCATAAATAGTTTGTTGTTTGAACTAAAGTGTGGACTGTTCAAATGCATGAAGCCTTTTTTGATTCCCATTTTATTTAGATTATATGTGGTCTCAACATGTGTAGTTCACACGAATAATTATGTCTCTTTGTTTTAAAAAATATATATATTTCAAAATTTAAAAAAATATATCAAAAATTTAGGTAAAAAGCACTAAATTCATTTTGTGGAATTGTTGAAAAATTCATTATACAATTTGTGACATTCTTTCTCCAAGGCCTCCTAAAAAAAAAAGTAACCTTAGTAAGTACAAGCTAATTTTAAATCTTGAATTCCTCAGTAAAATAATGAAGAACTTGTTAAACAATTATCTTTATAAAAGCAATTTTCATCAACTGTTTCAACCTGGCATTAGGGCCAAATGCAGCGTGGAGACAGCTCTTTTGAAACTGCTGATTGATTTAACAATAAATCAAGATCCTTGTCATCTAAATCCTCTTGGGCTATTGGATTTAACTGCTGCTTAAAATCTGAGTGTAATCTTGCTGAACAGGCAACAGAAAGGTGATCTCACTGTATTATACTAGTCAATTTAAGCAGTAGTAACTACCCATCCATCCATCCACCCACCCACCCATCCATCCACCCACCCACCCATCCATCCATCCACCCACCCACCCATCCATCCATCCATCCATCCACCCACCCACCCACCCACCCACCCATCCATCCATCCACCCACCCACCCACCCATCCATCCATCCATCCATCCATCCATCGTCTCTATCTGCCCATCCTTGTGGTGTTTTCTCAGAGCTGGTGCCAATCTCCAGCAGTCATTGGCCAAAAGAGTTAGCATTTTGATTCACAGTCATGTTTTGTAATCCTATTTT
>CAEFZY010056156.1:0-62443 GCA_903066815.1 Brachyrhaphis roseni
GGTGTTCAAAGAGCAACACTTCATCAATTCTGAAAGATTTTTCTCTAAACTCCAAACAGAAAAGTTCTCCAAGCCCAGACTTCTGACTGCATGCTGCTGGAGCTGGACGGCTCCTTTTGGTTGAACCGATGATGATGATGATGGGTCACATGACCGGGCTGCACAGTGGCACAGTCGGTAGAACTGTTGCCTTGCAGTAAGAAGGTCACGGGTTCGATTCCCAGCTCGGGGTCTTTCTGCACGGAGTTTGTATGTTTCTCCCTGTGCATGCGTGGGTTTCCTCCGGGTACTCCGGTTTCCTCCCACAGTCCAAAAACATGACTGTCAGGTCTCCTCCTGGGAGCCAAGGTCTCCAAGCTGAGCCTCTGCCTCATTTAACAGCCTTTCTCCTAGAGGAATGGTTTAGATCTCAAATACTCAAGAATGTTCTAGAAAGGATCAAATTTGGAATATGTGTCAAGAGTTAAAAAATTGATTTTCAGAAAAAACTTCCCTCCAACCTGATAAAGCTTAAACTGTTTTGCAAAAAGAAAAATAATAGCAAAAATCTCTGTATATGTATGCTAGGCTGGCAGGGTAAACTTCAAAATGTGTGCAGCTGCAAGTGCAGTAAAATTTGGTTATATAAAGAATTGACTCAAATGGGAGGATTATAAATGCCAATACATTTTCCATTTATAAAAACCTTCAACTTTTCTTTGTGCTGTTCTAACACATGAACCGCAATAAAGGAACTTTTTAAAGCTTTAACATGACATTATGTGAAAACTTTCGAGCTGTCTGAGTAATCTTGCAGGACGCTGTACAAGGAAATTTCTTTTCATGTTAGCTGAGCCATGCTTGGCTAGTTTCCATTCTGCTGGGAAGAACCAGCTTGTTAGTGAAAGCAGCTCCTTTCAGAGCGGCCCACAGCCTTGGAGTAATGCTCAAGCTGCAGTAACATAGAAAACACAGGCTCCAAAGTAACATCTACATAAAAGCTGAGACCAAACAGTTTGAAGCAGAGCCTTTTTATCTGTCTTTTTACTTACAGACACATGAAAGTGCATCATGAAGCGTAATTTTACCTGCTGCTCATGCCGTAGCAAACATCTCCTGTGATGTGATGATGAGATTGGACGAAGAAGAGCTCACATCATCTGTACAGGGACAATGCGGCAGGCAGGCAGCTTTACTACTACAGTGGTATGGCAGGTTCAGCTGAAGGAGAGGCGCTGACATCCATACTAATGAGACTCTACACAGCGCAGTGACCAAGCGTATGCATGCGGAAACAATCATCCAGCTTCCACTGTGCATGCTGCTGAAAGCCTCCCAGCTCTCCCCTCAGCATCTCTTTCTATCCCACCTTTGGGACACAGAGGCAAACAATAAAGCATCTTCAACAAAGAAAACCATCATAATTGGTGCTATAATAGCGGCAACCACTGAAGGACAGGAACTATAAAAATGTGCAGCAGGCCAAGGACACAAAGTGGATAGAAGTACGAAATATTCATTTCAACGCATGTAGTACATGTTTGCAAAGATTTAAATTGTTGTTCATTTGCGGTCGCACTGAGCGCTAGTTTATGATAATTATCACTTTCAGGAAAGCAAAATGCTCGCTTGCTTAAGGCTTTTTGCAGTAGTTTTTGCAAAGTCAGGAATTCCTCCTTTTCAAGCACAAGAAAGTTATGCAAGTTTTAGCTCAAGTATTGTTAGAATAGTACTAGGAACATGCAGAGTAATGAGTCTGGGAGGTAAATATACAGAGGAGGGATTGGAGATGACAAAGGAACTAATTACAAGTAACTGATTGCAGCTGGGGAAGAGAGACTAATGAGGAGATGACAACCAGCTGGGGAGAAACAGAGTAAATGGCAAACTAACTAAGATTTTTTTAAAAAAAAGCAAAGACGGAGCCCCAAGGAATATGACAGAAAAGAAATTGCATAAAAATAATCAAATGCTAAAATGTAAATTTAATCTTAAAGACACTTTGATCAAAAGCTGTAGTGAACAAAAATGTTTTCAGTCTCAATTTAAAGGAACCAATAGCTCCTGTGTATCTCAGGTTTGTTCCAGAGCTGAGGAGCAAGAAAGCTAAATGCTTCCTACTTAATTTTACTTCTGATCCTGGGAACTGGGTAAGTCCATAAAGACCAGATGAGTCTACATGGTTCACACATGACAAGCAATTCAAACCTGTATTTAAGCCACCTGGTGCTTTTTAGGCTAATGGCAACATTTTGAAATGTTTCCTTTGATAAAATTAGAAACTGCTGTGATGGGACAGATTTTCTTGGTGGTGGTCAGGACTCTGGAAGCAGCGTTTTAGAAGAACTGCAATTTCCTGATGCCAGTAAGGACACCATCACAATAATATTATAACTTACTGAAAAACAAAAAAACATACACTTCTTTGTAGTGTATGTTCTTTACACTGACATAAAATGTGCATTTTAAGATCTTAAATAAGGAATTTCTATTTTACCAAAAGGATGATTTGACTTCTGACAAGACATAGCCGATTTAAAGAGCTTTACAAAAACATTAAAACATTTTTCTATTGAGAAATCTTGTTTTATTTACAGAAGGATACATTTTGCAGAGATATTTGTCACAAAGGTGTTCTGCCGTCATTTGTCAATTTGTTTAATTTTCTAAGGCCATTGGTTGAATAAGAGGTGGTACTTCCTTTGTTTAGATCTCTAATAACATATATTTTCATCATGCTCTTCCTGACCTCCTCTCTGCGTTTGGATTCATGAGAACCATCATTCATGACAAGTTTAAGCTAAATTTTTAAAAGAAGATTATATAAAGTATTAATTTCACTTAACAAAAAGTTGTAGGTATAAAATGCCATTTATTTTGCTTGTAAGTTGCAAGCAGATTTAAAAGAAGAAACTTGCTTTTCACTATTTGACCTGGACATTTGGCCAAATCTGGAAAGCAGATTTGGACCACTGAAGATAAAGTCTAAAAATTCATGCTCTAGGAAGTAACTCACCTGATGCCTGGAGACAGCTGGGGTTGCTTCAGACATCTTGTGGCTCAACAAATTCAAAGATTATAGCACTAGCTAAAGTAATCCCTTAAGTACCAAGACCTTCAAGGCCGAAAATAAGAGCAAAAAAACATTTTTTTTTTTTTTTTTGTTTAGTTTCTGTGCTATGCAGAGGCCTGTATGACCTTTGGATAACCTGGTAATATTCCACAGGAAATTAATTTGCACCCAACGGATGAATAGAGTGATTGCCTTCTGATGACGGGCAGATGTTCTCTACGCAGGTGGTGAATCTCAGGCTAATATTAGCTCAGTCATTAGCAGCTTCCTTAGCCATGCATCAGAAAGCAAAGTAAACTATGGAAATATTCAAAGTTAATTTTGATTTCTTCCTTTAGGACCTACAGTGCTGTTGATCTGTCACTTTGGAAAGAGCTGAGACTCAAATCTTCCTTAAGGAGTTGCCTTCTAGCCTTGTTTAAGCCTCAGGAGCATGTTTCTGTCGCTTTGCATAGAAGTCTTCAAGAACTGCCTGGCTCCCACCCTGCTGTGAATTATGCAACACTGGAGCTCACAATGAAGGCACCCTGACTGGAAATACAAGCAAGGATTTTTAACCTCAGTAGGTCGTGGTTGGAGGCCACAATAGTCGGGTCTTGTTGTTTCACTGCTTGTGCAACTGAAATTTACAACAAGACAGCTCAGGGTGACCTGCCAGCTGAGTGACGCGCTGAGTTGTCGAAGAAATTGTGCAGAAGTGGTAACCTCTACACCGCCGCAAAGCCACCAGAGAAAAAACATTTTTTAAAGTCAGTTCTGTGCAGGTTTTGCTAAATTCATTTTCCATCAAACATCTTTACGTCCAGCAAAACAAAACAAAAAACTCATCACTACTGTTTCTCTGTTTTTCAATAATCAATTAATTGGCCACATTAGTTTTTCCTGCTTTTGTCTTGGAGGCATTTTATTTCCCTTAAATCTAATGTGAGGAGATTTATCCAGTCTTGTGATAAACTCTGCTCTCAGTGTGTGTATTCTCTTCTGTCCATGCTACTTAGAGTGGTACTTAAATTCTAGCTCCACTTTACGCAAAGACTGTGGATGCTAACAAACCCACAATGAATAATATATAGACAGCTAACTGAAGTATAAAAATGAGGACAGCTGTGATAAGCGTTAATTCCCTCGATACATTTTAACGGAGTGAACATGTGATCGCATTGTTATGCAAATCTCTTTCAGTGCGAGGGCACCAGATACTGAATCTTCTTAGTTTGGGAGGATTTACACTTCTGAGATTAACAAAGGACACCAAAACACCTCCTGACTGTGAAAATGTACATTTCTGAAAATAAATGTTTCTGTATGATATTGCCAAAGTCATAACTTGGAACAGAAAGTTTTTACACCAACACCTCTTTACGCTTGCATCCTGGACCATGAAGAGCCTACTTGTGGGCAATCTCCTCTATTTTTCTTGCAACATTTTGCACATGCTGCTTGCTAAATATATGAACACCTATTAAACCCAACAGATGCAAGTAACTTGCACCTACTTTGGCATCAGGTCGTAGTTGTCCTCTATTTAGCTGTAAAGATGCAGATGAGGTGCAGAAGTGATCAAAAATGTAAAAACAAAGGGAAGAACAGCGTTTCTGAACCAAAGAGTGATGCATAGGTTTTAAATGAACTGCTGGAAATCACAAAAAATTTTGTATTTTTTGCAGATTTATTAGAAAGATTTGTCATATAGTCTTTGAAAAAATGTAATATTCTGATAAATTTTTAAAGTTAAAAACATAAAGGGGTCTGCAGTTTGTTTTATATAGTCACTTTATGAGCTTCCCAGCCCCTTCTCCCAATCAGAGGAATATCCAAAAATTTCTCATCTCAGAGTAGCAGTACTTCAACATTTTTTTTACTCAAGTAAAAGTAAAAAGTAACCACTAGAGAAGTTATTTAATTCTTAGAAATGATGTCATCGACCAGATAAAACTATTATACTATTTTCAAATTCTGATATTTTTAAGAATAAACTGAAAACAAATAGTATACAAATAAATAATATGACATTACATCATATTACAAAACAACAAATCCAGGTAAAAGAAATACCTTTCCAAATACAATTGGTTCAATGTCAATCTCATGAAACTATTAGTTTGATAATATCTATACAAAATGAGAGCATCTAACATCTAAATCAAAAAGCAGAATTACCTCCTTGGTACAGCAGTAACATTTGCAAAGGCTGGTCAGTCATTCATTTTCTTCAGGTTCTAGAGTCGCAGACCCAAGATCTAAAGGTTTCCTACCAAAATGGTTTCACTGATGCCACTACTTGCATAGAACTAGTTTGTTCTGTTTCTAGTTTCACCAAAAATCATCTAACATTTCTGAATAAAACTCTTTTTATGGAGGATGGCTTGTGGAAACCAGCAATCACTTGAAATACTGTGAATAACATGCTAAAACTTCAAATTCAAAGACATTTCAGTAGAAACTCAAAGCTTCAGCATGACAAAGCAGTTGTTTTGGCTCTGTGAAAACACAAACTCCATGCATCCCATCTTTGTCCATCACACAGTGAATGTAGGTCAATGCACTGCAAAGAGCGGAGTTGCCATTTTCAGCTCAATTTGTAAACACCGCTGGGCTTTTTAAGTTCACGAGACAGTATTCATCATCTTGGGCCAGATTAGTAGCAATAAATGTTTCACTTAAATAAATAACACAAAAAGCATTTTGTTTTCACTCAGGGTATCTCTTGTTTTAAAATTAGTTTGATGAAACAGTTAAGTAAGAAGCAAAGCAGTCTGTAAGGTGGCAACTCATTTTTTTCTACACTTTTACATTCAGCAATATGTATTCCTGACCTTTTTATCTTGAGTGTTGAGTTTAGTATCTCTTTAATGGCAGCTACATAACCTTTTATTGCAAATTGACAAAGGAAAACATATGCAAATCTAGATTAAGACAGAGAAAATGTACTGAGAGTCAAATGTCAAAGTTAAATGACACTTTATCGTAATACACAAACAAAACTTTAACTCCGGTATCTAATTTTCTCCCAAGCAAATGACCCAACTTACAATTTGATTCAGGCTGCAGCCCAGCTTTACAGAAATATGCAAAATAAACACCAGGTCTCTGGTTTAGGAGAAGGCCTCTAATGTGTTAAAATTACATGACAACCCCACAGGAAGCAGCAAGCTTCCATTTCACTGACCTGGTTACTGTGGTGACAACACCAACGCTTCTGCGAAAAAGGCTATTCAGGGAAGTTATAAATTAATGCCTCTTTCACAGAAAATTCGGGATTCCCAATCTATGTTTTTTCTAATCAAAACACTCTTCTGTCTCATTTAAACTAAAACGCAGGTCAAAATCAAAGTGGAGAGGAGCAGAAAGATCATATGTGGTGTCAAAACAAGAATTAAACTTGATGGGAAGTCAAAGATTTCTGGTTTGATGTCATGCATACTAATTCATCCTAGCTTGAACAGGAATCAGACCTATTCAGTTATATGCTTTACAAATCCTTATTAATAAGTTTATTTTAACTCATATTGGGTCATCTCTGTGTAAGCAAGGTCCCACTACAAACCAAACATATACTCTAAAAAGCAAACTTTTGCCTGGAGGTGCAGAGAGAAATCATCTAGTGATCAGAAACTGATTAAATTAATGTTTAGCTTAAATGACCCTGAAAAGTGAACAGCTTGCCAAAAAGTCAAAATCTCATTTTAATCAGCGAATCATGCTCTTCGGTGTGGAAGCTGTTGCTGAAGAAAGAGGACTCGGTCCTTTTCATTATCATTGAAGTCAAAGGATGCACACATGAAAATAACTATTTACCAAGAATATAAATCTTTTATGACTGCTCTGAAATTAGGATGTATTGGAGAGAAACACAAAGAGAGAGAAAGCAAGACTCCAAGTTCTGTCCAGGGGCATGCCTGATTTGCAAATCTTTACCAATGTTTAAATATCTTAGAAACAGGATGAGGATCTACATTCTTAAGCAAAATACACACAGAAACTGCTATTTTAATATTGATGAGATGCTAAAGAGTTTAAAATGTAAACTGTGTAATATTTGTCATTCTTTATAATAGTAAAGTCTTGATTAACAACAACTGCTCTCTACAGAGCCTCTTTTCTTAACATGGATAATAAATAATAACTATAAATTAATAAATGAAAACAGGATATTGGAGTTTGACCAAAATTGCATCTCTCATTTTGTTTAAGATGAGATCAGTGCAGATTGAAAAAAAAAAACTAAATCTACACATTTTTAATATTTTGATTTGTTGATTACACCTGTACGGCATAATACTTGGGATTACTAAGGCTTGCAATCAAAGTATTGATTGGGCTCCTAATTGCACTCCTGGAGTTGTCTACTTTTATTTCAGTTTTTGCTCTTACTCACTGTGCAAGAATATGACTGTGTGCAAAGACGGGATTAAGTCAAAGCAGCATCCGATGTGATTTCCCAGTCTCTGACTTGAGCTCACTTTAATCTGCAAAATGCCAAAGTTTTCCTTCTTAAAATGCTTCACTGAAATATGTGGACACTAAATGCTTCTTGCAGTGTTGCAAGTTATTCTGTCATCTTGCTAGCCTGATGACAGATGAACACTGTGTTCAGCTTGCATGTATATCACAACCAGACAGCGGGGTTTTTTTGGTAAATAATTTAACGCTGCTTGGATGCCGACCGTTGGGTTACTGCTCTTTCAGAGGAACCATATTGCTAAATGAAGGATCTGTGTCCTCATCCTCAGGCTAGAAGAACTAGACATTTTTTAAAACAAAATCTCCTGCTTAATTTGGAAGGAAATTCCAAATCATAATTTGCAATTTCTTTCCAAGCACGAAGAAATCTTGTGTTTGATAATATCTCTAGATGATTTAACGCTCGATTGAATACGAAACATATTTAGTTGCAGTTTAAGTTACCTTGAAATTAATAGATATTTTTCTAAACAAAATGAAAGAGTTTGAACAAGTTGCAACTACTTCTTCGTATGGTAAGTTGCGGTGGCAGTCACAATCCCCACACATGGACCAGATGGCCTGCCTAAGCGTGAGGGATCCAGAAGTAAACAGCGGCCGCCTGCAATCCAACACAAAAGCCTCATCGCTTTCTGCTATATCTGTAAGTTAAACAAAAGAAATAGACGACTGAATTCCTGCACGTCTGAAAGCATCCAGGGAGGAAACACAAGCTTAGGGTGAAGTCACAAAGTGTATATGAAGTGTACTTTCACAAGAGACTGACCCCATAGTCTTTGTAGGAGTTGCTATTATCGACTACCTTGGATTTGAAAACTGGCCTGCTATTTATTCTCACCTTTTAAAAGGTCAGTTACTAAAGTTAACCTTGTTCTTATTTATTTATTTTTTTTACCTTCTCTGATTTTAAGTCAGCTGGATTTATACTGGAAGTCAGTGAGTCTTGCTGCTTCTCAAACTAAAGGCGCAAGGATGTTATTTTTTTTTAAGTCCTGTTTTTGTACACACAGCTTGCAAAATACATATAATTTTTTTAAAATAACATAAATCTTGATTTTCTGTCACAATCATCCTTTACAATAATATTTGCAGTAGAAGACTGTAAACATCTGACTGTATTAGACCCCAGATATTTTTAGAAACAAACAAGCCAATACAGATGAATCAAAATATTTTATCAGACATATATGGAGTTGCATAGTATATCTTGTCCACCAAGAACTCTTTCTACAGCATCAGATTGGGACTCGGTATCAGAAAACATCTTTTCCTAAATGCATCAGACAAAAAACTCCTGATCAGGACAAAAGTCTGAAGAAAAGGAGAAAGGAAAACTAGAAAGGATTATTCAAATTTTAAAGTATATTTGGTTTTTTTGACGTTGTTTGCTTTCAGTTTACCTTTAATTTGGGGAACTCATTCCAGAACAGAAAGTGATTTATGTGCTTTTCAAACAATAAAATGTCAGGCTTTAACTTCTCTCTTGTGTGAATCCTTTTCATTTGTATTCTTAGTTTGCATTTTATACAAGAAACTGCTAATGAAAATTTACTTATTTAAATTAATCTAGGACATTTCCATAACAGACCATGCCATACATGTATTGTTTTCTGCATTGTCCCGTCCAAAAATAAAGAAAGATAAATATAAAAAATGTTTACACAAATGTTTACGACTGTTGTCATGAAGTGTCATTTGGTAAATAATGACACTTTTAATTATTTTAAGTTCTTTTAAAATATTTGTCTTTTTTCTCCTTCTTTTTATGGTTAGCCAATCGGTTCCCACATCCCTATCAAGACATTCTAACTAGGGCTGAAACGATTCCGCGAATGATTCAAGTACCTCGATTATTACAATTCATCGAGGAAAATTTACCTGCCTCAAATCTTCGTTAATTTATGTTTTATTATTTAACACACTGTGTTCCGGCCGGAACATTATTTGTGTTGCGCGGAGCTCTCACTTCCGCCTCTGAGTTGTTGGCGAAAGCTAAGTGTTAGCGGCATAACGTCGAATTTTCACGTTCGGCCCGTCGGGATTTTATTACGGGTCGTCTTTCCCTCCGGGACTTACATTCATCTGTCCCCTGGTCTATTTCCTCTTGTTAGGGATGCTCAAATATGGAAAATTTGACTGATATTGATATCTTATAGTAACACCGGTGTTGTGCCAGGTTTACCAATATTTTATTTTATAAGTTTTTTTTCCGATTACTCGATTAATCGTAAGAATAATCGATAGATTACTCAATTACTAAAATATTTGTTTACAACAGCCCTAATTCTAACCTAAAAAAGATACTAACAACAACTGATATGTAAAAACTACATACAATCCTTTTAATTTCCAATATTTACAGCAAACAGATTTTTTTGGTCTTCGCATATCTTCCAGAATTAAGTAAGTCTGGAATAAAGTATTACGTTAGAAAATGTTACAATCCACATTCTTTGGATTTGTTTATATTTTCTCCATTGAATCTTGCCATTAATAGTTTCCCTGCATTAACCACAGCAATGCATTTCCAAGCCTGCAGATAATCCTTGCAAAATGGTGATGCATCAGGCGTGATAACATGAAATCCTGGGTCCATATGGTGCTCACGGCTGAGATGCAGACACACCACACCCCCAGGGTCAAATCTTAGTTTGAGTGAGTGTAATTGATGACATGAGGCAGAAGGCAGACAGTCAGTGGTGTTAATCTTTAGAGAGCTCAGATCTGCTCCCTGACCCTTTAATAAAACCCAATATCTCTGCATAATGACTCTCAATGTTGAGCAAAAGATGAATCCAATAAGAGAAACACGATTTGTAAATCTAACTATGGAATATTTAGATAACTGGATTAATGAATAAGTCTTTCATTCAGCAAAATGCAATAACATACAATACCTTACAAAAGTATTCACATCCCTTAATATTTTCTTTGTTTTGTCGGAAGCCTTCAACCAGAGGCTTCAATATGATAAAACTAAAATGCATTACTGTGAAGAAAGATAATACATGGGTTCAAAATGTATTAACAAATAAAAACTCTGGGAGCTGAGGTATATCTTCACTCTGAAACCCTTAAATAAAACCCAAAGCAACAAAAAAATCCTTCAAATGCAACATCATATGCAACAGAAATCTCATCAGATGAGCTTAAAATTGAACAATTTGGCAGAAAACTATCAATCCCAACCATGAAAACCATGAAAAGTGGTGGCAGTATCATGCTTTGGGGATACCTTTCTTTGTCAGGGTCAGGAAATCTGTTCAGAGTTGATGTGAAGATGAATGTAGCTAAATGTAGCCCAAATCCAGCATGACAAAACATATAACCAGAGCTCCAATGACTTAGGAATTTAAATTAAAGCATATTTATGTGCTAGAATGGTCCAGTCAAAGTACAGACTGATTAAGTATCTTTGAAAAAACTTGAAAACTGCTCTTTTACAGGCACTCTCTTTTCAACCTGACTGAGTTTGAGCTATTCTGTAAAGCTGAATGGGTGAAGGTTTGTATCGACTCACGGGTTCCAAATACCAACGCACACCACACTTTTCAGATTTTTATTTAAAAAAAAATGTAAAAAGGATGATTTGTTTTCATCTTACTTCATAATAATCAGCTATTTTGATTTGGTCCACAGAAAATCTCCATAAACCACATCAAAATTTGCAGTTGTTACATGATTTTTCTTTTTTTTTTTTTTACATAAATCAAGAGGTAGGCATACTCTAGCAGGGCACTGTATTCTGCATTACAAGTGTTTGTTTACAGTGTGCCCACATGCTTGTTCAAAACAACATCACAGTGAATATTAGAGCATTTCTCTGTTATCCCGCTGGCCTCCAAAATATGCATGTGAACTGGCTGAGACCTGCTGCAGAGAAACAGATTTCTGAAATGCAATTTATTTTAGCACCTGGTTTTTTTCTCCCTCTCTCTTTAGGTCTACACAGAAATAATTAAAGCAAACTTAGGATTCAAGGCCAGTGGATATTACAGTGAAACCCTGAGAGCTGTGGTTCCATCCAAGGAATATTTTTACATGCACGCCACCACCCACAGACACCAATGACCTGCCCCAGAAATCCAGGCAGAGGTTGAGGAAATTCTCCTTTGTAGTTATGAAATAAAACATCCTAAAGCTCTAAGTACCACTTTGCTTCTCTGCGCAGTTTTGTATTTCTTCCTCTATGCAGCAAATATTCAGTCATAATGATTCTTGCCTGAGTTAAGCAGCAAAAACAAGCAATTCAGTTTGTGCAAACTCAATTTAACTAAACTAAATATCCAGACAAATTTATCTTTGTTGGGTTTTTTTCTGAAAGATGTGTGAAAAGATGAAAACAGTGACATAAACAAACAGCTGTTCCCAGGTTGCTTTGGACACATGAGACATAATTAATCACCATGGGACTCAGACTCATTAATGGCTGCATGCTGATTAATTGTCCCTGTAGAGCGCTCAGCTTAACATGCAAATATGTGTCAGCGGATCCATTCTGCGACGGAGCCCAGGCTGGGACTTTTTTGTAAAACAACAGACACGGGGAGATAACAAGACTCTTGTCAGGAGGTTTACTGTAAAACCTCTTGCCGCTATTTTGAGCTCTGAAGCAGGACATAAATTTGACGGAGATGCTTTAAAGAAAATAGGGAGGTATCACAGACGTAAAATCTTTTTGATCTTTATGACGTTTTGTCCTCCTTTTATTTTTATTTGCTTATTTTTGCTGGAGATTAAAAGCGGGAGCAGGGAAGGAAGAGAGGAAAAAAAAACGCTTGTTGAACACAGCGACCTAAAGCCAGGAAAGGTCACTGACTCAGCAGCACTGAGAGGCATCAACGATGGTCGACTTTCATGACCTACAGCCACCTTCATCAGCTCCCGTATGAGATGGACTCAGAACAGCATTACCCAGGTCATAAAATCACTCTCAGAGGAGACGATATGGGATCGGAGGAGCCGCTCTCTTCAGAAATGAAATCACGCCATTCCCGCTCTTCATCTGAGTTTTCTGCCTCCACAAATTTAAAAGGGTGATGATGAGACAATGGATGAACAGATGGAGCACTAAGACATTTCACCAGTGATAGCGAGGAAGCGTAAGCGAGCTCATTCTCCTGCGTGAACTGGAGTTACACTGGTGCCTTGTTGCTATGGTAAATATAGTGAAATAGTGTATATAAACCAGTTTCCCTGGCAGTGAGCATGGTGTGATTCATAAAAGAGCACTCTCATATGCCTGTCTTGAAACCTGGGTAACTTCTGTGGGAAATATTTTAAATCAGACTCGGCCTTGTGATTTTCCTCCATCTGTAGCATTTTTAGAAAAACTGAGGCACTGACATTTCCAGAAAGCCAAATCTTCTGCTCCAGATGTGCTTAGGGTTGATACTATCATCTGTTTTTAGGGATGCTCCGATCAGGTTTTTAGCTGCCAATTCCGATACTGATCATCCACGAGGCTGATCTCTGCCGATCACCAATCTTTGCCTGGAATGGCTGTTAATTTTTCAGTTTAGGTATAAATGATACTAGGTTATCTGGCAAAATGGAAAAATTATCTGACAATAAATTCACCTAATTTAGACATAATAGACTTATTTCAATACATATCTAAATAATTTTCTTTTAAGATACATGCTGCAGCTTTAAGTGTGAGAGTTCATTGTCTGGTGGAGGTTGAGCGGCGCAAAGTCTGTGAAATATTAGTACCCAGTAGCGCGTAGCGGCGGTCCAAGAGTGAGAGCAGAACCAGCATATTACACAGCTCAAACACTTGGATTATTTTTCGGGTTATTTGTCTAGCTTTCTGACCATGACGCTAATCCGGGTGAGTGTTAGTTGATCAAGAGTGAATTTAGCATGAAGTCTGAAGAAAAAAAGCTTTTCTGACATTTCTACCATCAGGTTGTAACCAACTCCGTGGATATGTTGCAGTGGTAGGATAAGCACAGCCTCCATAGCAAAGAAAATGTTGTAATCCATATTGATTTTGGTTGTAGCTCCGCATTATTCAATATAGTCTGGAATAACAGCTGACTAGAACGGTGTATGAAACTGCAGCATGGGAATTACCTTCTGTTCATCTAATCTCACACGCAGTATAAGGCTGATGTTTGGAGAGGTTGGCTCTGGAAAGCAGCAAGTTTATAAAACAGAGGAAGAAAAGGAAAGAGGCTTACTGCTGTCCACTTTTATTCAAATGCCAATTAGGACAATACTTTGTGACATTTCTGCTCTTTCTCCTCCCATGACAAAACGAATGCTACCCTCCATTAGCGTCCATGTTTCAAGCTTTTTTATAGTGAAATGAAATGTTTCCTCCTTCACATTTTTTCTACCAACACTGGAAGTGTTAAGATATTGTTGTTATGATGTTGTTAGACATAAAAACATACCACATTCTGTGGTTGGGCTCTTGATAACGAGGTTAAAAGTGTTATATTGTAGAAGAAGATTGAGATTTAGAAATGGAGAGAAATGTTTCGCCTCACATTCATTTACTCCAAATCCCTGGCAGGTAGCAGTTTTCGTCAAAGAAAAGAAATCCAATGAAATGCTGCGGTGCTGAAATATATTATATACAACTATGTTGTAGACACAATTGACATTTGCCAAAAAAAAAAATCATAATGGATTACTGTATACCTAAAAAGTCTTTCTTTTTTCCTCACAATCACATTTCATTCTACTTATGTTGCATGCATTAATCAAAAATACTACTACTACTCTATCAACAATACTAGTTTATGTTAACTTCTTTCCAAAGAAGCATCTCTCAGCATGACGTATTTTTAAAAAAATATTTACAGATTTTTTTTTTCTTTGTCACTCTTAAACGTTTTAGATAATAACGTATATTTCACTGATGAAGATACATTATAAATAAAACATGCAGCTTAATTTTTTAATCTTGATTTAATTCATTAATCTAAAACGCTGCCCAAACCAAAGTGAATCAATGTGCAAATGTAATTGCCACTTTAAACATAGGGTGCATTCACACTTGCCACATTTGGTCCACTTTAAATGGACCAGAGTTCGTTTCCCCTGTTGGTCTGGATATTTTGTACAGGTGTGAATACAATCAAGTGAATCCTGTGCAGACTGAACAACCTGACCAAGACCCATTTTATGAGGCGGTCTGAATCTGATTACAACTGAACTCTGGTGCAGTTTGCTTCTGGTGAACACAGCCCGGCTTCATGAGCCACAGTTGATGAGCATCATGGCAAAAATGTGTTAACGCTACTACTGCAGGTACTGAAGTCATACCTGACCCGTCGTTTTCTGCTTAGCTGCTGGCAGCATGTTGAGGGTCGAGGGCTGCAGAGCACCTGGTCTCATTCAGCTAGCAGCATGCATTGCTGACGCTGTTCCAAAATTAGAAATATCACATAGCAAAACGGGCATGGCATGAGCTGCTCTTGACATTCAAAATACTACTGCAGTTTTAATAACAGCACAAATATGCAAAACAGAAATGCAAAAAGCAGGACTTCCAACGTTTGTTTGTCTGGGTCTGTGATCGGTCGCACCCTCTGTCCAATGGGAGCAACGATCGTCACAAGGGTTGCTTGCAAAAAAAACCTCATCAAATAAAAAAAAATAAAGTCTGGACCAAATAAGCAAACTGGTGTGAATGCAACTTAATAACTGGTTAGGATTTTAGCCATGAATGACCTGTTCAAGAACATGTCACAGCATCTCAATCAGATTTAAGCTCAGACTTTGATTAGGTCATTCTAAAGCCTATATTTTGTTTTGGGGTTTTCTGACATTCAGGAGTGGGTTTGCTTCTGTGCTTTGAGTTTTTGTCATGTTGCATAACCAAAGAGTGCTTCAGCTAAAGACAGTCTGTTCTTCATAAGAATGATGGGCAGGCTGCTTTAAGTTAGTCATTTTTTCTGTGAGGGACTTTCTAAATCCTTTTTCTAAGCCAGTTGACTGGCAGTGCACAGCAATACATGGGGGAGGGGCAGAACTGTGCTAGGCCATGCTCCAAACTTGAGTAACTTTTGTCATTCTGGAAACCTAATGATATTAAATTAAAAAGGGCTTTAGATGATAGGGATGATAAGATGGAAAATAAATTACACTATTAGCAACATGCCAAATAGTATTGCACCATTATAATCCACCAGTTTCTGACTGATGTTTTAATATCCATGTTTCTTTTTCATTATTATCATAGAAAAGCTTGACCCACAAATAAATCTCCAACCTCCAACTCCGGCTATTATGTTAAAATCCTTTCTTTTAATCTATTAGCAGCTCAGTATTCAAATAGTATTCATATTTCTTTTAAAACAGCCAGTCTGTGAAATTACTTTTTTTTATTTCAGGTATTAATTTTTAATAGAAAAACTCTCAGGACTTTCCCAGAAATAAGAAATTCTCAGTAAGGGATTTTAGCAATTCCTGGACAGATAGAAGTGTGTTACCTTTTATAGTAAAAACTGAACAGATAATTCAGAGACAAAAGTCAAGTCCTTTAAATAAACAATATAGAAGATTTATAGGACAAAGGATGTTGTCACCTTCCTAAAATAATGACCTCAGTCTTTTTTTTGCCAGTAAAAAAAAATCACTTTTGGCAAAACTACTTAGCAGAAGAAAATCCATAAAAGCTGTCTAAATGTTAACTTAAGTAATTCAGTGTGACTGTTGTGCAGTTCTTAGATTGATGCAATATTCCCTGAGCTCCGGAGGTGAAAATACTTTAAATACTTTGCAGCATTTCGGCGTTATCGGTATGAGTGCTACTGTTCTCTATCTTGTCCAATCTCTTGCTGCAGTATAGCCCTGACTAAGCCAGTTTTTAACACACCCACCACACTGGAGCAGAGCCAGCTGGGTTTCCTTCTGACTCGGTGGTAGAGCCTCAACATGGGCAACAGATGTGACACTGACACCACAGTGAGATGCTCCATGGTCCACCACCAGCAGGGCTCTTCCTGCGCTGCGTTTGTACAACACATTGAGACTGTGTGATCTTCCACTTACAACCCTGCACTCATTAAAACGGGCAGTCTGGAATCAAAACCTCCACTATCCAGCAGGCATTGTAATGTGGGTGCCACAGCACTGCTATGCTGACATGCTCTAGCACGCCATCCTCAGATATGTGGCCGCATTGAGCAGCGGATGAAATATTAACCAACCCTCTGCTAACAAAATTAGCTTTTAATTGGAGCAAGTGGTGCTAAAGAAGGACAGCTGAATCATGGCCCTCGTTACAAATCAATCGCAATCCTTGGATGCCGACTGGAGATGGAACTATCAATCCAGCAGAGATCGGAATCGGCCAATTTTACCTCAGTGAACAACATGTCAAATAGTGAAAAGGATAGCTTTTTTTTTGTTTATTTGTTTAATACGCCAGAACTTAAAACTCCCAACATTTGCAGTCTATAAATGCATTTACTAACATGTCATTTTTTAAGAAAAGCATTTAAGCTTAGCATGTCAGCAGAGAAATAAATACTGAACACATATGTATTTTTAAGTAAACATATTTTTAACTGGGATATTAACTTGAAATTTACACATTATTTTAGTAACTGTCAAAGTAATCCAAATATACAAAGACACAGATATATTAGTCCATACTTTATTTGGGATAATGTAACTGAATGGCACAGGGAACAAACGTTTACTGAAATCTATTTACTACTTACTAGAAAAGAATTGATGTTACTGACAGATTCAAAATGTCACCTGATTGGAGAAACTAATTGGAAGAGTTGCTCATCTGTGATTTTGACCCATTTTTTCTTTTTTTTTTTTTTTCTTTTTTTTTTTTTTTACAAAAAACAGTTTTCAAGCCTTGAAGGAGAATTTCTCTTTCATGCAACCTGATCAAAAGTGTGTCCAATTATTAAATGTTTCCAATTTGGTCACTGATTGGGTAATTCAAGCAGCTTTTTTTTTTTTATTTGAAATTAATGTATATTTAAGACCATGGTGTTTAAACGTCAGGTTTTTAGTAAGTATAAACATTTTTTAATTCTTATATCCTTCAGTTATATGAATTTTGCCAGTATGCTCAAAAATAGGCCCATGCTTTTATGACCCCATCACCAAACTTCAATGTTTGTGGTACTTTTTGGGATTGTGTTCTTTGCCATTCACTGTCCAAATAAAGTGCAAACAAAGAGCTTAATTTTGGTCTTTTCTTCCAGTTTTTCATTGGCTTGTCCAGATTTTCTGCAACAAACTTTGATCAAGATTCAGTAAGCTTTTCCTTCCCCAGTGGAGTCTATTGCAGTGACTCCAGATCTTTCTAAAGCTCTATGCAGAGCTGTTGGAGAACTCTTGTGGTCATTTTTTGCCCATTTTTCCACAAATCATTTGCAGAGCCTCTGGTTTTGACTGAAATCATTTTTTTCCACTCCTCGACTATGCCCCCAACAGGGGTCAGAACATTTACTAAATGTAGAAACCAACCTTTAACCAATGTGATCATTTTGCACCAATAAGGATGAGAAGGTGTTAAGAGAGATCTTTGCTTTTACCAATCATGCCATCCTTCTTGTGCAACACCTTGGGAAACACAAATGTTTTTATAAAACATTGGACTAAACCAGCTTATTTTAATTTGAACTCAGAGACAAGAGGATTGCTTCCTAAATACTAACATATTTCATCAATTTTTGTCTTTTAACACTTCCTTAAGCCAAGACTTTATCCCTTTGTCATTCAATGTATTTTGTTCAATACCAGTATCTGGTATGAATTTCATGCAAATAGCCCCATATTTCTGTTTCTGATGCTCATTTTCGCCCAGCTGTAAGTAGTGGTAATCTTGTAATTCTTTTATTTTCTGTTCATTTCAAATCTATGACATCTAGCTAAGAACTTGCAGTGTAGTTTTTTCTCTTTGTTGAGTTACAGTCCTTGGAATAAAAATTCAGATTAAATCTCAAAGGAAACTGGAAGTGGTATCGACCATGAAAAGTCATAATGGTGAATCTCTGAGGCAAACTTGTTTCAAGATTCACTGCTGATTAATGTTAGATTATGGAGAACCAGAAGGAAGATCTTGTTTTTTCTTTTGAACAACAAAAACTACAGCACTTCTTTCAGTAAGAAGGATAACACTTCAAACAAATGATAGTTCTTGATCTTATAAGTCAAAGGTTTTGCTCATTCATAAAAAGAAGGGGGGATTGTGTAATCCAATACAAGCAAATGATTATTAAAAACATAATAAAAATACAGATTTTCTCTCTCCAGACTAAAATTGAGTCTGTTTTACCAAAAACAACAGAGCCAATTTGAGTAATTTAACATCCACAAGTCATTACTTCATGAAAAATGAATGAAATATTCCAGGTGCCATTCTCTCAGCAAGAGTCCTGCTAAAGGCAAAATTCCCAATAAAAACAGGATGTTGACATGACATAACAAGTTACATATCGGCATCCAGCAGCCCCACTCATGAGTCGACAGGTGAAACAGGAAAAATCATACATTTCAACTCAGGAGAGGGACTGACGATGCAACAATGCATCCTGATGAGCACCATCCGAGACGTCAGTCTATTTATTACATAAAAACCGCAACGTCCCGTTGCTAACACAGAATTGATCAGCGGTCTTACCTCTTTCATTGTGTTGTAATCAACTGCAGATGGGTGTCGGTCACACAAGAATAGTTATCCAGCTCCTACATGCCGTCAAGCCAGCTGTGTATATCTACCAGCCTGATGAATTTTCACAACGTAATAACAGTCCTCTTCTTATTCCTCTGCTGTTGCGAGCCGGTGTGCTTTCCGCGGTCCAGCGGTCGTGCTTCAGCAGTTTCACCGGTTTCCACGGGGATCCATCGCGGAGGGGGAAAACGCAGTTTGGAGGCTGCCGCCGGTGATGATGCTGCTGCTGCTGCTGCTGCGGCTGCGGCAGCGTTCAGGTCCGTCGAGACGCGGGATGAGAGAGGTGGGGGTGGGGGCATCCGAGGGCCCACGACTGAGCACTCGGCTCCGAAAATGAACCCATCGGAGCCCAGATCTCGACTGATGAATCATTATGAGTGAGCATCATCAGAGAGGGAGGCAGCACGGGTGCGTGAGCGTGTTATTTATTCTTTCCGTGTGTCAAGAGTGATGCTGCTGATTGTTGATTCAAGAAGAGAGAGAAAGAGATAAACGACTTTAAACAGGAATTCATTTTGAGAAAAGAAACATAAGTTTTGAGATCGTTGGTTGACCAGTTCATTATCCTGCGACTTGTTCATGCAAGCAATCAAAAATAACAGATTTTCAAAATAATAATGCAAAAAGTGGCTAAATTTAATAAAATTTAAATCCCTACAAAACTCTCATCTGTGATAACTTCCCATAAAAATGGCAAAAAAGCTCTACTTGAAATCATTTCAACATTCATGTTTAACTTCAGTAAAAGAAAGGCGACGAATGGAGAAGCATGTTTTGATAAGGGGCAGTTGCCCAGGGTGGCATTAGAAGGGGGATATAAAATTACCATGATTTTATATCCCGTTATGTATTGTACAGTCAGTATTTGGATTTCAAATGTGTGCAAAACTGAATAAGTTTGCTCATGCGATAAGTCATTAAAAACATGCTGTGCCATCATCCTCTAACTACTTCCTGCTGTCTCCCACTTCTTGACTTCCGCCGGTGGTAACGTCCGGTTGTTGATCATGTGACTTGTGTGATGGGGAAAAAAGTTTTTCCCTTGCAGTTTTGTGAAATAAACCAATTTCAATACAAAAAAAAAAAAAAAAAAAACATCTCATCCTGTGCCAAAACTTTTTAATTGATTTTCTTTTTCTAAATTGGTGTGTTCCCATTAAGCAAATTTATTTTTTAAATGTTAAATTTATAGCTAGAGAAGCTTTGTTGAACAGGCACTTCCTGTATTAGTTTATGTTTAAATGACTGAATGACTTTGTTTGTTTCTGTAACATAGAAATATATCTGCAACTGGGAAAAATTGAAACATTGCATCTCAGTTTTAAACGGTAGGGAAGGATAGTATGATTAAGATTAACCTTTTTAACTCTTTTCTTTTTGTCTTAACTATTTCACAAAATGATCTGATTGCCATGTTTTTAGTGTTAACAGAATAGGATAAAAAAAAACTTGAATTAAATAGTAAAGAACATTATTTTATGCCCTCATTTTAATATTCTTCAGAAAATTGTTTCAGAACTGATAACTTTGTGCTTGTTAGAGTTACTGCATGTTTCTTTTTGTTTCTGGTTTTCTCTGACTAACCTAAATATAATAAAGGAAAGAAATCCAGCAATATCTAAAAATAAAACTTACAACTTTTTTATTGCACCATAAGTTGTGAAATTAAATATATTTGAATGTAAATTTGCAGACATATTCAATAAAATAAAATATTGTTGAAATTGAATTTATTTACATAACTTAATTAACTAATTGAAACACATTTAGTAGATTATTTACATATCAAATAATGTGAATTACAGTGATTTTCCACCTACAGCTCATGATAAAATGACATTTCATTTAGAAGTGTTAAAGCCACACTTTTCAGATATTGGTACAACATTCTGAACACTATATGTTCTTCTTCAAAAGTTTGTGGGGTAATGTGACAAAATGTGGAAAGGTTGAAGTGGTCGGAACATTTTTTGTATAGGAATTGTGTTAAACGTATGGATTAAACATAAATCATCCTTGTGATTTGCAGTCTCTTCAGATTCCCGGCAAACTCCCAGTTTGGGAACCACAATAGCTTTTTTCCTCTTTTTGTTATCATCGAAGAAAGTCTGTTCATCTGCTGACATTCTTTAAACAGATAAAAAGAGGTACGTGAAGCTATAAATAGTACTGTCTGTTGAGAAAAATGAAAAAAGAAGAAAAGGAAAACAGCCAATCACATGTTTTAATGCCTAAACGTATCCATCACTGGTCGCTGACCCCTCTGCAGCTTAAGTTCTTGAACAGACCCCCCGTTTAAAAGAATATTTCTACCCACCTTTCCTTCAAATAAAAGCCACTTAAAAATGAAAAAGTTTCTTTTATGCAACCATGAGGTCTCTGCCTCCAGCAGCTGAATGAATATGACTAATCCCCAGGATGAAATCAAGCTGACAATAAAACGCAATCTTTACTCCCCAGAGTAATGCCCACGAGCACGAGCATTAAGGATGGCTGACTGGATAAGACCATGACGAATCTCATCATCTGATCTGTGGTTCAATATCCAAAGGAGGGACAGAGGCAGCCAGTTGTGCATTTTTAAAATTAGTCACTCAGCTGCACCTTTTTCAAAGTGCAGAGGAAAGATATCTGGCAAGGTGTCTCTGAATAAGATGGATGATTTCTATAGCTCTGCTTTCATAGCTTCACTCTGGCTTGTTGGATATCACTTCATCCATTTTGTAAACGTGCTGAAGAGTTCTCAAGGGAAGGCCAGTCTGTATTTTTTGCGGGCAAACTGCGAAGAAAATATAAACTTTTAGTCCGAATCCTGACCGATGGTGACACTTTTAATCATTTTAATGCTTAGAATTGATCAAATTTTGTTGGATTCTGTTTATTCTCATGGTTTTTGAAAGCTGACCACAAGATCTCATTGGGTCATAATACACAAATTATCACCAAACTATAATTGAATCATGCTGACGTTTTTACTAAGGGCAGTTTGTCCAGGACGACAAAACAATTTTCACAGGCGTCTCATGTTTTTCTCAAAGCAATACTTTTGTTGGACCAGGATTTTGTGACTTTAATTGAATTAAATATATCAAATAATAAAAAAATTAATGAGAAAATAAAACTTTCCACAAGCACATCTGCTCCTCTTTTATAGCATTCAGTCTGCCAATAAGATTGTCTGGTTTCAGCTGTAATGTTTCACAGCTTCAGCTATGCTTACGATAAAATTTTTTTATGAATTTTGGAAAAAGTAAAAAAAAAAAAAGACATTTATTTGTTAACTCTTGTTTTTTTGTTGTTGTTTTTTTAACTTTATTATGCTAAACGTGTTTGCTATAATAATGCATCTCACAATAATGGACAAAATTTCCAAATTTGTGTGAAATACTGCAACTAAAACTGAAACTGCATAGTTACCTTTATGCCACACAGTGTTTTGTTTGATGGAAAGAAACTTGGGTTTTTTGGGGGTCTTTTTTTCAAAATTTTTCCATTTTTCATTTTGCTTTGTAAATTTATATCATTGCCTGTTTAAGCTGATGACTTAAAAAGTGGTCAATTAGATGGCTAAAGCTTGAAATTTTGTGTTCATACCTACAACCCACTTTTAAATTCTCCATAAGCTTATCCGTAGCATTTCTGAAGCCTTCATAGAATAACTGTTTGTTTACTAAGATTAAGTTCTGCACACAGATTAAATTGATTGATTAGGTGACTTGGTAAGACAGCTAACTATTTAATCATTTTTGTTCAGTCCACTAATTGAAATCCAAATGATGTTTATGGTTGTAATGTAACAAAATATGGAAAAGTATGACACCAATGTTATGCAGCACAGTCTGAACCAAAGGACGAAATCATAACATCAGTGTCATCAACAGAGAGAACTTTTCTTGCTCTTATCTCTTCTTTCACTTTTTGTACGCACAGTGACCGTTAATTGACGAGCTTTGCCGTGAGTTCAATCAGATCAGTCCAGTCAGTCAGTAACAATCTCCTTTATGTAAGGATGTTTATAATGTTTTTTTTTTTTTATTATTTCACATAATTTCTTTTAAACGCATAAATTATTTTTGTATTTTTTTAATGTGAATTTTATTTTGCATGCCTGCTATTTTGAACATCATTTTAAAGATGGAGCTCAAACAAAAATGTCTCATAATTTTTGAGACATACAGCTCTAGCAGACTGAGTACCGATAAAGTATTGATGCTTGCAGTTTTTCAAAGCTGAAAACATATTTTACAAAATAAACTGCATGTTGGACTGTGAGGTGGTTAGTAAAACGATGTCAAATGACAAGGGAGTGAATTCTGCTGCAAGGCTTACGCCGATGTGCTCTTAATGAGAATGCTTCTAGTTGAGCTGGAATTTAAACATGATTATTTATTTAGATTTTCTGTCAGATTTGTCTATGCCCATTTTCCTTTTGCTGTTTTTTGGATGCACATGCTATCTGGCAAATGCTTTTAGTTGCACTAAACATATTTGCTGATAAAGTGTGGAACAGGGTGTTTCTGATGCAGACTGCAGCCTGCACTTGATCCAGGCTCCCGGTCATACATCGTTACTATGATATTTAATACAATATTAGTATGTTACCTACTACCTGGAGAAGCTGGATAGACTGGGTCAGTCTGTTATTTGGTCACTAAATTGATAGTGAGGTTTTTTTTCTTATTTTTTATTTTTAACTCATTGTTGGAAAGAATAAATGCTGGTGTAAGTGTTGTTGCTGACATGTTTATACAAATGAAATAAAATTTACATTTAATTTATACACGTCAGGAATTAGAAAAAACTTAGAATCCAGATAAATGAATCTAGAGAAACTACTCATTACACTAGATCAACATTTAGGACCATCTACTTTATAGAATCAAACCTGTAGAACCAACACTTAGTTTTATGTTTCATAAATTATGGAGTACGTATACTCACCTAGCAACCCAGAACAGGAGCATCAAGTTCATATACTTTATAAACTGTGGAGTACTTATTACTTTATACCAATATTTAGCTTATTATTATCCAGAGAAACTCCTTATAAATTCAGTACTTATACTTATAACAGGAGCATCTAGGTTATATATTCAGGAATTAGAACAAATTAAGAAACCAGAGAAACTCCTATTAGCTTATCTTGAAAAACTACTCATTACCTTAGATCAACATTAACAGAACAAGAAGTTGATAAATCACAGACTACATCTTTAAAATGAGGTTATATGTTTTTTCTCTTCTTCTTCTTTTGCTCTTTCCTTTGGTTTATTGTTTTGTTGGGTTTCCTTCTAATTCATGTAAAGCACTTTGAATTGCCTTGTTGCTGAAAATGTGCTATTTAAATAAAACTACTTTAACTTACATTGCTTTACTAAATCTCATATTCATTTAGTAAAGCAACAGGCCATAAGTAGAGATGAACTTAATTTAAACGGGCTTCTTTCCACCGTCATGCCAGTTCCACAGTCAGGACAAAGCACGGCCGCCTTTATGCACATGTCTTCTGGAGAGTATGTAAATAGAGTAAGATGGACCAGTAATCACAGCCTATTAAACACAAAATTAGGTTATGACTTATTTAGCAGGCCTGTTCCCTTCTCACTTTGCTCTTAGCAGCTTTATACTAAAATCACATGCAGACCTTTTAGCAAAACGTTTCAGGAGCTCTTGAAATGGTGCAGCTGTGGCTAAAGAAAATGCTCTGTAGCAAGCAAAATGAATCGCTGATAATAATCCAACCTTTCTGTAAGTACTGTAAGTACTCTCTAGTCTGTAATGAGAATATCATCATGGCCGAGTAAGTGTTTGGAACAGAGTTTTTATTAAAACGTGGCTATTGATCATGTTCTAGATGGTGAAATAATTAAATGTGGTTGGATTAAGGAGTTGTAATGTAACTTGAGAGTCTCTGATCGATTCATATTCAATTATGAAACAAAATGTCACTTCCATGTCTGGCCCACAGCATTTATATAACTATTTTAATATCTATTCATCCATGCTGAGGTGTCCTGACTGACCCTGCCTGAACTTGTGGCAGAAAATGTATCAGTTACCCACTAGGTAGTAAATTATGTGTTAAAATTCTTGACTCATGCGCACATCTACTAAAGGAGGATCATTTATTTGAAAATAAATTTTACTTGTCTATTCTTGTCAATTTACAAGTTATGTGTAACCTGATTCGAGGAGACCATGCCCAGCACCATGCGTGACTGGGCTCTTCCTGTGGAGGACTGGCATGCAACTGCAAACTGCTCCTGCCCCCGAGATATCACACCAATTATTCGTCTCTGTGGGGGAAACCTATTTGTGGAAGATCCTCTGAAAATAAGAGAGGGGAGTCACAGCCTCCCCACATATTTCTGCTTCCTGAATGGACAGTTTACGCAGACACGTGTCACCGCTCGCTGTTACCCCGCAGGGCTATCTAACTGTGGCGGTGGCAAGATAGTGACGTTGCAGTCGCCACACAAGCGCAGGCGTTTGGATCTGTTCACACCCCTGATGGGACAGCTCAGTCCCGCTGTGCAACCCTGTATCTCTATTTTTGAGAGTTTACAGATCTGTACATCTTGCCCAAAGCTCTGTCAAGATAAATGCCAACCTTTGTCTTCCCTGGGTGGCACAAAAAGCACATGCATGGTTTCATTTTTATCCAGATTGAAATTACAAGGAAAGATATGCTTGTCAAATTGCTTTACAAAATGTAGATGTTATAGTGATTAGTATTTGTCCTGTTTTTCATCTCTTCGCAAGTCATGTCATTTTTAGAATAACTATTTTTCCCTAAGTGATGACTCAGTAATCGCCTCCATGGAATTGAGAGTATCATCGAATTTCTTACTGTAATATCAATCAATCAATCAGTGAAATTGTATTTGCATAGCACCTTTCAGCAACAAGGCATTTCAAAGTGCTTTACATCATAAAAACAAAAATACAAAGTCATATGACACAGTCAACGATTGAAACGTTTCATTCTGTTGTCGCTGCACATCAGAAATTTAATTAATGTTTCACTGATTATGTTTCACAACCAACACTGTACAGGTGGGTTTTTAGTCTAGATTTAAAGGCACTCAGGCTTTCAGATGTTTTACAGTTTTCTAGAAGTTTGTAATATTAGATCATTTGCATGTATTTCAAATATTTCACAGTCAACCATGTTTGTAACTCCAAAGATTTGCTATTTTCAACTAGAAATTGTGGCTGGAAATCCAGCCTTACCAGTGAAAAGTTCAACATATTCACTTTGAGTGCTGTGTCCTTTAAAAAAGATCAAAACAGCTACATGAAAAACTGTTTTGTAGACATCTTGGGTCTGAGGAAACTGGCTAATACAAGTAAGTGGCTTTCAAAAGTGTGGAGGCGATTTCTGATTTGAACATATTAAACTCTATTCAGAACCAGCAGTGATGTTAGTGTGTTTTAAGAAGAAGTGGAGCAAATAAAATTTGAATAAATCAATCCAGATGTTTCTGGTCCAAAATCTGAACTGCTGGATTTGTTCAGTGGAAATCAAAAGTGCAATATTTAAAATTATTCCCTTTGTCATTAGATGTAGACATCTAACCTTTTCTGTTTCTTTTTTATATTATATTTTTATTCCATATCTTTAATTAGCAACACTTTATTTGAAGGGGTGTGCATAAGACTGACATGACACTGTCTTAAACAGGAAAGAGTCTTCATGAATATTAATTACTGTTTTCATGAAGTGTCTTTAGATAAATAATGACACTTATAATGCAAAGTTGACACATTTAATGAACTTTTAATGCAAGTTTTAATTCAACTTTGCATTAAAAATATTATTTACCAAATAACTCTTTATGACAACAGTTATAAACATTCATGACAACTCCTTCATGCTCAGAACAGCGCTATGTCAGTCTTATGCTCACCCCTTCAAATAAAGTGTTACCTTTTAACTTTTATGCTTAGTAATTAAATTCTTTCTTTTATTTTTTTCAAACAGAAAACTGAAGATGTGGTAAATATCATCTGCATTACACAGAGGGGGATGAGGGGCAGCTGACAGGGGCACGTTAGGTGGGCGATTGACATTTTGTCGTACAGTTGCTAAATGGTAATCAATGACCACTCATGAATGGAGGAAAGAGCAATGAGAGAGAAAGAGAATAAGAGGGCCAGTGTGGTGTTTGATGAATATGTGAAAGAGAAACTGGGAAAATTGAACATTTAGAAAGACTTGGACAGTAGTATGTGAGGGGAAAGTGGGGAAAATTAGAGGACTGGATCATGAGATGGAAATTAGGATGTGGTTACATAAGTAACTGCTTAGCAGAGGAGGCACCAAAAAGGGTGAGCATGCAGATTGGTAAAGCTGAAGAGCTTGCACCTCCTCTCACATCAAAGACTTACACTAATTAAACTTCTTTTGTTCGGGACAGAAACACAAATGGCACTTGTTTTTCACTTCACATACAAATTCACATTTACAAAAACTAAGAGTAACATTTTCCACAAACAATGCAGAGGTAGAGCATGGTAAGCCCTACAGTAAACTTGCTCAGCTGTCGCTCTTTTGAGAAAATTATAAATAAGACATAATGTATGCTTTGTGGATCTGTAAACATGCGCACAGCTACACTGCAGATGGCTCATAAAGCAAACTCCCATATCTACTGAATGAATTTATGTTTCAAACATGAAAAGAAAGAAACAGGAAGTGGTAAAAGAAATTGCTGTCAGAGTAGCTGAGCTCGGTTTTTTACCAGTGAGAAACCAATCTACGGAGAGCACAGTAATTTCCAATCTATGAAAATGAGCCACAAAAGATTTATGAGCCATACGTACTGGATAAATAACAGCACATAAACCCCAATGTCAAGGACATCATTTCTGTTACAGATTTGGTTTATAGAATATTCAGGGGACTATAAAGGATTGGTTGCTGACAGTAGAAGGCCATTCTGCACTTGGACTTTAAAATGGGGCCGCAGTGATGTACATCAGATTAATGCACATGGGCACAAGTTCAAGCAGACTGCAGTTTTAACATCACGATGCTCAGATATGGAGCAACTCTCAAGCTCTTTGACTATCAACCCTCAAAACACCAAAACTATTTCTTAAATTTAATGTTTCACAATATGTTTTCATTTATTATTTTAGATTTAAAATAAAGAAGTGCAGATAGATAAAATTTGAATATCAAACTATAAAAATGCAGGAGGCATTGGAGATTATCTTATTGAAAGAAACACAATGATGAGTCCTGATATGTTTAAAAGAAAAGTAAAAAAATGTTTTTTCTAAGCTAGAAAGTCAATTTGTGATGTTGGCGCAAAGTTATTAGAGTCAAAACAATCACACAGAACTTTGATAACTTATGTAGCATATTATGTATTTTAATAGTTACTAAACAAAATATTACAAAAAGATTTTAAGTTCATATTGCCCATCCATTATGTGCCTATAGGGGATTATTGATGAAAAATATTGGCTAAGTAAAAGAAAAGATCTGTTTTATGACTAAAATATTGAATTATAAGTTCCTCATATCTCAAAATGCTAAATTTGTGATATGAGTAAATTGACAAAATATCTCTTTCTTTGTAAAATTATGTAGTTCATTTTTTATGTCTGTCATGATATTATTATTATTATTATTATTCAGAGCAGCTATAACATGTGGTACTTTTTCATATATAGGAAGGACGTCATGTTGGGGAAAGACTGCCACTGCAGATTCTTGGCACATCCTCACACAGTGTTACTGAGCCATCTGCTGGATTCATTTACAAATGCAGTGGGTGGGCAGCATAACCTCCAGGTCTGTTATCGTTTAAAACACACACAATGTGGGTAACACGGGTTCCCAGCCATGGCCAAATGAATACTTAATGTTTCCACAAGGCAGTTACCAGTTAGGGACTATACTGAGCATGTTGTGTCCCTATCGGATTTAGAATTGCTACATAAAAGGTATGCATGAGGAAAATAATATTTTGTTATATTCTTTATTGACATTCATTAGTAAATCAACAAAATCAAATTATCCAAAGAGTGTTTCAGGGAAGGTCACGCAGGTCCTGAAGTGAAAAGTAGCCCAGAACCATTACACCACCTCAACCGACAGAGACGTTTTAAGCAAATGTGTTATGGACCTTTACTTGTGTTAATATTTCTCATTTAAGCCTATAGTATATTATTTGAAACAGTATTTCTTCTGCTCAACATATGTTATTTTGTAATAATGTCATTTATTTATATTAATTTGTTTATTTTATTCTTTAAAATACCAGAATTTGTCTGATGACATCATTTTAAGTCAGTAAATCAAATGTTATGATCATTCACTCTAACTTGAGTAGCCTTTTAATGAAATACTTTGACGGCAACTTCTTACTTTCACTTAATTAAAAATATGGTAAATAAGTGCTACTCTTACTTGATTTTTTGGTGCTTTTCCCGCCATTTTTAACGACACATAAATAATTCTAGTGATTTTTAAGACATGTAAATAGCATCACTGGCCCACAGATTCATTAACGTTGTGGTGTTAATAAAATCAACCCCTTTATACCAATCAATATAATCTGATAATATGTCAACACTTGCTCCATTTGCTCTTCTGTGGATGATGAACGTGGACCCCCCGGTGGGCGGGGTGACCCGGCGGAGGGGCGGGACGGTGACGGGGTCAAAGTTGTTTTGTCTTTTGTGCAAAGCAGAAGAGAAGAGTGGAGTCCGATCAAACAGCGGCGTCTCTTCCCTCTTCCCCGGATCCTCTTAAAACTCCCTCCCGAACCTCTCCCCTTCCACCCTATCCACCCCCTGGACACACTTCAAGGGACGGTTCGGGTAAGTCTTCCAGAAATCCGTCTTTGTGAGCGTGTTTTCTTTTCTTTCCTCTCAGAGTGAAGGACGGGGATAACTCAGCGCTATCCGTAGGCCTCGGGATGCGGCTATTTCCTGGATCGGAAGATGCTAATGCTAGCGTGCTGTGAATGGAAAATTACCGAACTGTGTTTAACTTGGTGGCTGCCTTTGAGTTAGTGGCGACCCGCAGCCCTTTTAGAGTGTGTTAAACACGTAGGGATTGAATGAATTTATCCGTTCAGCTTAATTTTGTTGCTAGTGCGGAAAAATATTTGGGAAGTTGGGACAGATCCTCTTCGGCGCTAATTCAGCTTTCCCAAATTGTGCGTGATGCCTTTTCGCAAAATAGGATTTGCTATGTTTACCTTATTTATTCAGCTGTCTGTTTTTCATCTCCACAGTTAGATGCTACGAAGTGTTGGACGGTTTAGACCGCACATAGATGGATGAGAGAAAATTAAAAAGTTAGTTCGCCACAGCTGCTCAGTGTCAGGAAGTAGACACAGCCCCAGGGACACAGTGGGTCATTGTGTCAGTGAGAATGAGTGGACTCGGGCCAGTCCGACATGAATTACTGCACTGAAACGTCTCATTCTTCTAAAGTGAGACACTCGCATGCAAAAAAAGAAAAAAGTGAACTGCCTGCATCACTCCATTGATCTGCTGTAACAGCGTTTTTACTAGCCTCCAAGGCTTCACTCTGAGATGTTCCTGTAGCCACATTTCTCTCTAACCTGCTCATTTTTTTAAAATCCCCTCTGCAGACGTTCAGCCAGTCACCAAAAACCTACTTTGCTGGCCAGTGTGGACTGAACAGCAGCAATGGACTCCAGTCTAGTTGAAGGAGGACTTAATGTCACCTTAACCATCAGGTTACTCATGCATGGGAAGGTGAGTGAAGACAGGAATCCTGCAGAGTCATACATAGAGAAAAGCAATTAATTTAGTATAAGAATAGAATATATTCTGTTTCCAAATCCACTTAAGTGTGTGAATTGACTTGAACAAGTTGGTTCTGCCAATGTGCCTTTTCTGTTTAATTAATAAAACTTACATGTGGAAGCATTGTGTTAATTCATCCTTCAATCTGTCTATCCTGCAATTCCTTCTTCTTTGTGCGAGTTTGTTCAGCTCCTCTATATCCAAGCATCCAACAAGTCCTCCATCTTTCCATCTGTCTACTGTCTATGCTGTGGCTTCTTGCACCTGTCCAACAAATTACTTCTTCCATTTGTCCATTCATTCATCGCCCAACAGTCGATCCATGTTTCAGTCTTAAGCTGAAAATTGGAAATTGACGTTGTGCTGCACCATTTTTTCCTTCCATGCAACACTCAGGTTCCAGGCCCGACCATTAAACCTCTTAGAGTTATTTACTTGCGAAATAATTAGACTTGGTTAAGTACCAAGCAGGCTTTAATGCTGAAAACAATCAAGTGTTACAAATCAAACAAATGGAACAGATACAGAGTAAAGGATGCTGGCCTGTTTTAATCAGTTTTTGTTTATGTCGCCAGTCTTATATGTTATGGTTCTGTAGTTTGCAGCAGTGTGCATACAAGCAGATATAAGAGAGAGGAAGGACACGGACTGGTATAACATTGATGTCAGAAACAGAATGGACTTTTGAGACTCCTAGTGACTGCTTACACTGTCTTTAACCGGGCTGCTAACGATTGCTCTGTTTTCTATTTTACCCCCATGGCTTTCTGCATGTTTGTAGGTTTGAACTCTTTGCACTAAACTTTGAGTATGAAGCTGAAGCGTGTTGTGTAGAACCAGGGTGTCTGTACATCCTTAAAGTCTTGCGTTTGTGTGTAAAATTAAGGCATTAAAGTGTCTTAAATTCATTCCGAAAATGTAAGTAGGTCTTAAATTTTCTCGTGGCAGGATTATTTAATGTATTTTCATTTTCTTGTGGGACTTACAGTTCTGTGACTTGATGCGGTTGAGGCTACTGGCAACTAGCTGTTAATATACCCTTATTAACTAACTAACATGTTTTTGCCTCCATCATATACATGAAGTTTTCACAGTTAATGCTATTTTTGATTATAACGCAGCAGTTTCCCCCTAACCATCCTCTACAGTGTTTTCTGTCTTAAATTTAATTGAAAGTAGTGTTAAAAAGTCATAGATTTGACTTACTGAAATTTGCAGATAACCTGAGAACCTATAGTTTGTCAGTACATCAATTAAAACCTGTCTGGAGAAAAGTATTGTACTCACTTTGTCAACCACTAAAATAATTAGAATTAAAATAAGTTCCTGTATTTTACTCTGATGTAACGGATGTGGTGTTATCATTGTAATGATTGTAATTCTGGCTTCTATGTGTGAGTATTTGCCACAATAATTTATGTAGAAAAAATGTCCAGATATGCAGTTTTTAAAATATGTAAGGTGTTTATGAATTGGCGAGAAAACACATGTACCCAGACCGCAAATCTAAGGGGATAAAAGAAAATTGAAATTGAAATCCTTCCTCTAGTTTCCTTCCTTATAAATCCTGTTCAGTTACAGCAGGTGCAAATTTTTAAAAAAGAACTGCAAGCTTTGCTTCTTCAATGCTGACTTCAAGGGAATATGATTGTGCAACAACAAATTTAAAACTGCCCATTTCTGAGTTTTTCATGTTCTTGTTTTTTCGCAGCTGAACAGAATGAAAAGGGCAGCGAAACAAAATGAAAAGATGCTGCCATTCTTGTTGTACAAACTTACTCATTAAAACCAGTGTTCAGTCTGAATAAGTTCTATTTATTAGACTTATTACATCTGCCTCATTAGTCTTTGCAGATTTTGTATTTAGTGGCCACCCTATGCAGAAATATAAGTGTTAATTTTTGTACTAATACTTTAAGAAAACTGAACTCTAGCATTTTTAAATCTGTAAGAATGTTCATTTTTCATGTGAAAAATGTTTTACAATCCTAGAACAAAATCCTCTCGATGTCTAAAATAATCGAACATTCAGAAAATGTTTTTATCGAACTGTTCACAGTTAAAGTTGCCATTTTAATAGTAGTCCTTCTACTTGTGCCATAAAGTGTGCAAGCAAAGGCTGCGGCAGGGCTCCCCGCCCTACGTATTGATCCCTTGCGCTCAGAGGAAGTGCAGGCCTAAATGCCCTTTCCCTGGTGCTGTGGGAGGGAAGGAACAGGTGGGCCTGACAGAAGGGCCGTGAGGACTCCTACACAAGTAGTCAGGCGCTACTCTCGATTCGAGAAGCTTTGCTTTATTTGAAGGAATAAATTGACTTAATCTCTAGTCTGTTTCGTTCTGCAAAAAAAAAAAAAAAAATCTTAGATTCTTGCTGCTTATGTCCATGTCCTTCATGTCACTTTACAGCAGCTAATGTTTTAAATATCTTTTAAATTTTAGTGTGGCTAAAATTATTAGCAATATTTTCTTATCTGTTTTTAATATTTTTAGAAAGTCAGAACTTTACCAAGTTTTCTTTGGTTTGAAGCTTTAAAATGTACATGCTACTCTTTGCATGGCATGTGAAATTGTTTTAGGTTGTAAGAAACTTTGCTTCACTAAAATGCATGAAAAACACAGAGCTGCTAACTTTTTCTTTTTGTTTTGTTCATTTCTGCAGGAGGTTGGAAGCATAATTGGCAAGGTAGGATGTTTTTTTTTTTTTACTGTTGGACAGATACAATCTGCTGCTGGTCTCTGTGTGTTTTGTAAATATTGCATATCTGCTGTTTCTCCACAGAAAGGAGAATCAGTGAAGAAAATGAGAGAGGAGGTAAAAACTTTACTGCTCCCAAACAAGAACAAACTTGATCATAGCTGCACTTTGCTGTATGATGAAGCCAGCTGATTTCTGTGTTGTTTACATTTCTGTGTCTGCAGAGCGGCGCTCGCATCAACATCTCAGAGGGGAACTGTCCAGAGAGGATCATAACCCTCGCAGGACCCACCACCTCCATTTTTAAAGCCTTCTCTATGATCATTGAGAAACTGGAGGAGGTTAGGCTTTCTCACCGCATCTTTACTGAAACTAGAAACATTTGCATTTACCTAATAATTTCTGCGTCAAATTTGCAACCTGGGAGGCTGAGCTAAAGCAAAGGATTATGTGAAACAGAAATCCTAGGAAAAATATTGAAGAAGTCAGTTTGACATAAAATGATTTTTGTCATTTTGGTGTTTAAATGAAAGTTATTAAAGATGTGAAGGTCAGAGGACCATGTTTGTGAATTTCAGAGTGAGTGATGTCGTCAGGTTTTGTTAGTAAAAAGTCGTATTTGACCTAAATCTTAAATAAGCCTAATATGTTATTTTGTAAGACTGGTAAAATATACGATGACAAACAATTGACCAAAAAAAAACACATCTTGTAACCGGTTAAAAGCTTGAAATAGTGTTTTCTAGCTGAAAATTGTCAAAAGTTGGTCTTCATGGACACTGAGGTGTTATTGTGGGTTCCCTTGTGTGCTCCACCTGTGACCCGTTGGTGTGAGAAATGCTCTTCTACATATTATACATCACCATACACAAAAATATTCCATTTGGATTATTAACGTTTCTTTTTATTTAATGTCATGAACTTGCATAAAGTTTGCAGAAATAGAGGCCCAAAAAAAGTAAAAATAAAGCCTTTGTAATTGAATGATTTTAACGTAGAATTCGTCTGATGTTCTCCAAATCTCCTGCAGGACATCAGCACCTCCATGACGAACAGCACGGCCACCAGCAAACCGCCAGTCACCATGCGCCTCGTTGTGCCTGCCAGCCAGTGCGGCTCGCTCATCGGCAAGGGTGGCTGTAAGATCAAAGAAATCCGAGAGGTTTGTTTTCCTCCTTCTGTCCTCGCGTTAAACGTTTGCCTTCCTTCTCGTACGGGACGTCCCCCGACTTCTCATTTTTCCCTGCAGTCGGCAGGAGCTCAGGTACAAGTAGCAGGGGACATGCTGCCCAACTCAACAGAACGTGCCATCACCATTGCAGGGACCCCCCAGTCCATCATCGAGTGCGTCAAGCAGATCTGCGTTGTCATGCTGGAGGTATAAATTGTGGTTATCGGAATAGTTGCGTTTCCATTGACCATCTAAATGAGAAATATTATGGAAACACAGCAATTAAAAAACAAAAAATATTGTTTTTCAAGAAAGTTTTTGCACCAGGGTGAGTTTTTTTTTTTTTTTTTTTTAGCTTTTGTTTTATTTTTTTTGGCCATATTGAAATTGGTTTATTTCGTAAAACTGCAATGGAAAGCCTTTTGTCGCATCACAAGTTGTATAATCAACAACCTGATTTTGACAATTGTGCAAACCACGAAGAAGAAGACAGGAATGTTTTTGTTTTTTTTAATGACGTGTGATTTAAATTCTTTCTCATTTGTGTTTTTTTTTGTTTTTGTTTTTTTTTCCTAGAGGTTACGGGGGGATACCGATATCAGCTGAATTTTGACAAAGTTTTTTGCACATTTGTAATGGAAACTCAGCTACTGATGCTCTTAAACGTCAACCCATCTTCCTAAGTCAGGATGTTCTTTCTTTCTTAGTCTCCACCAAAAGGGGTGACCATCCCGTACAGGCCCAAACCCTCAGGCTCTCCTGTCATCTTTGCAGGTGGTCAGGTAGGCGACATTGTTTTTTTTACTGATGGTTCCTTCATATTTAGTGGTTAGAAAGGTTACACATCGTCTCCCCGTTTAGTAACGACTCTGCTGGACGTGGCAGACGCATCTTTGTTCTTGTAGCATGCCAAGGACAGAGTACTGATGGATTTGTACGCTGTGTCACAATGCCACTCCCTCCTAACTGCTGTTTTCTCCTTGCAGGCTTACGCTGTCCAAGGGCAGCACGCCATTCCACAGCCTGATGTAAGTGAAGGGCCCTCTGTAAGTGATCCAATGTATTTAAAAACTTTGGTCCTGGGAAGCCATGCCACCCTCTTATTCCATTTCTTTATTGCCACTCATTCTGGATCTACGCCTCCATATCCCCTGCAAAAGTGTGCATGCCCTCGAACTTTTCCACACGACGTAATGTGAAAACCATGAAATTCAACCTTTTTTATGTCATTCAAAATGCAAAACGACTGGATGAAAATGTCTGAACATTATTATACAAGCCTTGCCACAGGTTCCTGATTGGTTTTAGGCATGGACTTTGACTAGGTCATTCTAGCTCTGGCTGTATGTTTCATTTCGTTGTACTGAAAGTTAAACCCCAGATTCAAGGTTTTTTTTTTTGCACACTCCACAAAGTTTTCTTCTAGTATTGGTCTGGATTTAGCTCCCTTACACTCCAAATGAACTTTTTTTTCCACCTTTTGAATGCAAAACTGTGAGTTGTATTGATGGATTCTCCCATTTGAGCTGTGGATCTCTGCAGCTCCTCAACTATTCCCTATAAGTCAAAGGGCCAATGGCCCTTATGGCTCTTTGACTGACAGCCTGATTAATGCTTTCCTCTCTTTGCCTGTCTGTTTACGTAGTTGGACAGCTATGTTTTGATAGATTTGTGGTTGCGCTATTGAGTAGTGCTATGGGTGATAACCCAACTATTAGGTAGATTTGGTTTGATTGAGACCAGAATCGCAACATTTGTTACATTTTCATCTGGTGCACTTTGCTTTCAAAGAAATAACTGAAGAGATGAGTGCAATTTCCTTCCTCCTTCTTTTGTAAGATTTTTTTTTTTGTCTTTATTAAACGACAGTGAGTCATTTCTCCCGCTGGCGCTAAACTTGCCTATTTGTTTTGGTTGCATTTACCCAGAATAACCTCTGTAGAGCAGGGCGCTATAGATAATGCCCTGCTCTAGTTCGCTTTGTGCTTTTAGAGCGGTTTTCAGTCCGCTTGGCATTCACACATGCCTTTGATCTGTGCCAGAGTTCACATCAGCCGAACAGAGACCTAGATTTTTATGCGGACCAGAGTTAGCTGTTTTGCTTCGCATCAATTTCTTTACGTATTCACACCTCCCCAAACGAACCTGATCCTTACTAAGAGGATGAACTAGTTTGATTAAAACAGACTTAACAAGGCTGATGTGAATGCAATCTAAATTACTTAAACAAATGCACTCCTGTTTACTGATAAGGTGACTTTTGAAATTTAAACAGGACTTAAATCCACTGCACACACTTCCAGTTTGGAAAACATCCCTGACTTTGTTTGGCTCTCCCAGAGAATCACATTGGAACACTTTGAGATTTGTGATTGAAACGTGACAAAAAAGGAAAGTTTAAGGGTTATGATTACTTTTGCAAGATGCTGCAAGTTCTAAGATGATATTAAATGGTTCAGTTTTTTTTAATAGAGCTAGACCAAATCATGGATTCATTTCACAATTTCTGCTCATTATCATTTTTAAGTACATACAAAAGGGGAATTGCAACATTTCAGAGTAGGATCATAGGTTTTTTTCCTAACTGTATTTTCTTTTTCTCTGTTTTGCTTTTTTTTCCTCCTCAACTGTTGTAAACAGCTCACTAAACTTCACCAGCTGGCCATGCAGCAGAGCCCCTTCCCCATTGCACACGGCAACCAGGGCTTCCAGGGTAGGTGGATCTTCTGCTGCAGAGCGTTTTCCACTTGCATGTGTTGGATTTCTTCTCATTGGGGTTTCTTTTTCTTCTTAAAGCTGGGATGGATGCCTCTGCACAAACTGGCTCTCATGAGCTAACCATTCCAAATGATGTAAGTATTTTCTGCAGGGTAAACATTGCTTTTTAATGTGATCGTTGTTTTGTCTTACCTCTTCTCCTTCCCTAGCTCATCGGCTGCATCATAGGCCGTCAGGGTGCAAAGATCAACGAGATACGTCAGATGTCAGGGGCCCAGATAAAAATTGCCAACCCGGTGGAGGGCTCGACTGACAGGCAGGTCACCATCACCGGCTCCCACGCCAGCATCAGCCTGGCCGAGTATCTGATCAACGCTCGGTAAGACTGCAGCATGAATGTTACTGCAGCAGGAAGGGATTTTATTGTTTTATTTTTCCGACTTATTGCCTTTTTAATCTGACTTTACTAGGCTTCAGTTTTCTTGTGTGTGTTTAACTAGCGGGTTGCTGTCGAACATCTGACACAAGCTAAGAAAAACAGGAGGTTTTATGGAAGGTAGCTCTGGTCTTAGCCCAGCTGCGTTGCGGATATTGCTGAACTGTTTCTTTCCATCGGAGTGTGTGAACACACCCCTCTAACCTTCCTGTTGTAATGCAGCTACTGCCTGCACACTCTCTTCCCTTTAATGAGTTCATTGCTGCAGACTTTTGTGTTCTCCTGTGATGTAAATGAAGGCTTGAAAGTCTTTATTTAAATTTATACAGCTTAACTAGAGAGGCAACTCCGGTGATGTATTAATGCTGGCGAGGAACAGATAATGTGAAGTCTTCAGATAAGTGATGCAAAACTGAAACAATTCACTGGAACTTCACTAATCTATCAGCAAAGTTAGGGCTGCAGCTGACGATTATTTTAGCAATTGATTATTCTATCATTCTTGTGACTGTTAATGAGATAAAAACAATTGGGATATTCTACAAATTTTTACACATTGATAGAAATTGATTAAAAGATGCAAATAAACCAATCAATTCCAATATAGCACTGCTTCAGTGTAAGCCTTATAATTTCTATCAAAAGAGCTAAATAAAATTCTTCTAACATCAACATGTGAAAAACTAGGACCTTTCTGCTCAACATTCAATACAGTGTAGGACTGATTTGTTAATTATTATTGGATTAACTGGTTAATAATTGAATAGCAAAAGGTGCTGAATATAAGCTTTTGTTTCCATAATTTGAACCAGGTGAATCTAAAAATGCCACATTTTTACAGACAGAAGGTTTTTCATCTGAAGAGTAAAGGTGTGGTCACATCAAACACGTTTTGAGCGTCAGGCGTGTCTGGTCTACATTCAAAGTCTAGCGCCTGTACACGTCTAGCACGGCACAATTTAAACCATTTGAAACATTTTGAGCGTCCGGCGCATCCGACAAATAGGCCAGGAATGGAAAACAACGACCAGAGCGTTTCTGACATGCCCTCGATGTGCCTCCACATAGACTTTGAATGCAAACCAGACATGCCTAACGTAAAGCTATGTGTAGAGCAAAATGTCAAGCGTTGAACTTGAAGCGTTGGACGCATTTTTGACGCGCATAACGCGTTTGGTGTGAACACCCCATGAAACGTGTACAGTTTCTGTACAGTTTTGGCTAAATTATTTCTGCTCTGAGTATGTTCTCTCAGCAAACATCAGGTTTTTGAATCTTATTTTCTCCAATTCACTATTAACTGATTACAAAATCAGTTGACGCTTATGTCAGTCAATTAATCTGATTAATCATTTCAGCTCTAATCAAAGTGATTATTGCGTATCAGACACAGGAACATCAAAACGCTCCAAACACATCTAACTCCGCGTTAGATGCGTGAAACGCCTCAGAATGGCCCTCGATGTGCAAACCAGACGTGCCTGAAGCTCAAAACGCGTTTGTGAACGCACCATTACTCTTCAGATGAAAAACCTTCTTTGTAAATATGTGGCATTTTTAGCTTCCACGTTTTGCATTTCTAATAATCTACTGGACTTAAAATGTCTTTTCTTGTCTCAGGCTTTCTTCTGAAGCTACTGGCCTCGCAGCCAACTGACATAGAGGAGCTTCATCAGCATCTACTTTAACCCCTGCCCCAACTTTTTACCAAGAGGTCCCTTGTTGAACTTAATGCAAAAACCAAGTACTATAAATTCACAGCTTTCTCCTGCATTGGTTTAGGCATCTACTTCAGTTGTAATTACACCATCATGCTATTGATATTTTATTTATTTATTATGTTTTTAAATTCTGTTGGCAAATAGTTTTCAAAGATCTTCTTCTGTTGTATTTTTCCTCTTATTTTACTGTATATCTGTAAGATCTTCTTGATAAACTGTAAGTATAATGTTTTAGAAAAATCTGAAAAGGCATAAATGTTTTTCTTACGTCAGATTTTTCTTAGAAAAATTGAAAAAAAAAAGAAGAAAAAAACTCAATAACATAATAGATGGACTGTTCTTTCCCTTCTTTTTAAATATCTATTTATTTTTATTTAATATACAGTTCCTTGTACAAGTAGAATTCATTAATATTTGGCATTTGCTGTTTGAAGCTGTACTTCCTGAATGAGGCATTGTGGGTCTAACGGGTTTTAGTGTGCGATAAGGAGCTGAATATGTATGCAGGAAAAAAAAAACACTTTAGAAGTCTGAAGGTGATTTCTCTTGTTTAGTGCGGGTTGAAGGAACCTTTTAAGCTATATCATGTCTCACCTCTAACTTGCTCAGTAATCGTTTTGTGTCATTCCTGTGTTTCCATCCGTTTATTTTGTTAATCTGGACTTTTGGAGCTTTGTGTTGATCTGATAAAGGTTGGTGGACCTTGGATCGCCAGGAGTGAGCCTGGACGTGAGGGAAATGTTTTTCTTTTCTCAGAAATAACTAAGACCATAGTGGTGGTGTTGATGATAACATTGAAATATTTGTTTTAAATAGAGAAAATATTTTTTTTAACTGCAGGGCTGGGGAATGCTGCAAGGGGCAAAACTAAAAGACATAATGGTCTTTATAAGTATATTAAGCTGAAGTATTAAATTATGATTAACTAGAAGGAGAACTATAGAAATAACACTAGTTTCCTGCTATCCTTTTTTGCCTGGGTCAGATTTTATTTTTTTTATTCTTTGCAGGATGAAGAAACTCACGTTTTTTTGTGCACGTTTTCAAACTATTGTAGATCTGGGTGCAATTAAATTGTCAAAGAATTGAGATGCAAAAATAAAAGATGTGAAATGCTTAAACAGTCCTTTGTCATTCTTATACAGATGCATTAACAAATTGGAGCATTTTAATTTCATTTTCAATTAAAGCATTTATAGATTTTATTAGTAAATATGCATTGAGTGTATATGTTTAAGAAAGGAGAACTAATTAGGTTTTACAGTAGTTATGTGCTATTATGTAATACAATTTATTCAAAATTATCAAGTTAAGTTGTGTGCAGTTTATACATGGTAACATTTGAGTTTTTGAAACAATGAAATGAGTTTGCATACATTTTTTAAGCAGAGTCAATTTATTGCACTTTACAGTGCATGTTTTTCTCTCTACAAGAATTTGTGAATAAATATAGTTTAATATCAACATCATAGTAGTAATTTATTCCATGCTGTCTGAGGATTTAGGCTCTCAGTGAGCTAAAGAGAATTAGCCTGAGCACTGAACCCTGTGGTGCTACACATAGCCCTGGAATGTGAATAAAATGATTATTTACATGAAGAAACTAGAATCTGTCAAACAATAAGAATAAAAGCAATCAATGCTAGAAAAGCATAACTAATGATTCTGTGGAAAAGTTGCATTTTTTAAATTCCTGAAATAAATGCAGTTTTTATGTATTATGTTTTTCTGATGTGTAAAGAAAAGACATTGCAACATTTTGGACATGCTTAAAGTCATTGAAAATAATTTATTTCTCATTCAGCTGTCTCACGTGACACAGCAACAGAATAAACTGCAGCTATAACATGGCCCCATCTTTTTAAAGTTCACACATTTGTGTTTAACCAATACGTTATTTACTCTTGCTCATTATATTCTGCTTTTGATATAATTTCTATGGTACTGGTACAATGTGCAATGCTGTATAAAAACAAAATAGATACTTAAACCCAACGGATACTTAGTTTTCTAGAAACCACCATGGAGAAGTGCTCTATTATTTATTCAGCTTCTCCTGCAGTCACCTTAAAGGGTCAAAGGAAAGGTTGAGGTTTTTAAGAGGCCTGCAAACATCATGAAGTCCAAGGAGGCCTTTTAGTTCATTACAAAAAAAGGATCACCTCCTAATTTACACGTTGATTAATATTAAAATTCAACTGAGTACTACTGTGACTTCTTTTAATGCTTCTTTCATGGAACGTCAACATAAAGGGAAACTTTCAAACTTGGAAGTGTTTGTGCACCCTACCAAGGTGATAAGCCCTTTGCTAACCCTGTAGTTGCATAAAATTAAAAAAAAGCCAAAATGTTCTATTGAACTTTGTGTAGTTCCAATAACAGTTCACTGGGTTCTTCATATCTTAAGAACTGGCTGCACAGAATTTAATTTCAGTAACATGATCTAGTAAGGTTAAAACTAAACTGTGCCTCTTGTGAATAACTAAGTTCTGCAGGTCAAAAGTGGAAAACATATGGAGTTAGAAGCAGTGAATGTTTAATTGTTACAACTTTGCAGCTGCTTAAGACTAACTAAGGCTGTTCAACAGAACTAAACAACTTCAGTTAGCATTATCAGCTAACAGTGTGAGTTATTAATGTTAGCGGTAAATTTTTACAAATGAGGCAAAATTGATTAAATAAAAAAAATCTTGCTTGATCAAAATTGATTCTTTTGTGATATTGGTCAACAAGGACAAAGTGCAGTGTGGAAAAGGTTTAAGTTCTTTAGTTTGTCTGACAGACCTTTGGGTCAGCAGGCCCAAAAGACTTTAGTTATCATTAGCAGCTAGCATAGTGTGCATTGTAATAAATATTAGCGCCAAAGTTTTACAGGAGATAGGAATTGGTTGAAAATGAAAAAAAAAGGCCTTGCCTAAACAAATTAAGATGTCAGTTGTGATATAAGTAAGGACAAAGTGCTGTAATAAAAGGTTTAAATTATTAGTTCATTAGGACAAAAGTACTTCAGATAAGAGTTAAGAAATGGTTCAGTTTGCATTGAAATAAACTTTAGAGCCAAATGTTTACAAGAAAAAATTGGCAAAACTTAAAAATATATGTTCTTCCTTCAACAAATCAGCTTTTGCTTGAGAATGTTATCAGCAAGGACAAAGTGCAAAATTCAAATGTTTATGTTCTTTAGTTCAGCAGACCCCTAAAAAGTAAGAAAAATCACTTAGCATTAGCAGCTAGCACTGAGCGTGTTGCAAAATTAGTGCCAAATTTTACAAGTGAGAAAAGTTGGTGAAATTGAAATGAAAAATAATCAGTTTATTTTTATAAATGTGATGATGGTCACCAAGGACAAAGTGCAGTCGTAAGACGGTTTAGGCCAGGTTCCTCAGTTCAGCAGGCCTAAAAAACCTAAGTCAGCATTAGCAGCTAGCACAGGTGCATTGGGATTAATAACTTTGAAGAATTTGTGAAAAAAGGAAGATATGTCTGCCCTTCCTAAAATGTTTTAAAGCAATAAAATACACTTATTTTTTGGAATTTAGCACTTGGGGAAATCAAAAACACAATTTTCTGTGCAGACATTTTATGTTTCTAATGCCTAACAACGTCAAGTTGAAAATGGTATTGAAAATGCATTTTGAGTGAATCCTAAAGTCTTCCTTTTTGTTGCTGATTTACTAAACCCAGTAAAAACCGTATGCGTGTCGTTAGTTTAAAACTCCATAAGAGTTCAGAAATAATGTATCACCTACTGAATTCCCTGTTAAGTGTTTTCATGATGGTTTCATTCGTTATATTTTTTTTTTTCTTTTGTGATGCTGACATTTATTAAACAAAAAGTAGATAACTAAAGTAAGACTTTCAGGATTAAAAAAGTGTAAACTTTCACAAAATAGAAAACAGACACATTCAAACCATAAATTATAAACATGTAGTCATGCATTTGTTCACAGGGCTGCATACAGTTTAATCTTACATTTTATCTTACATATAAAATAAAGTTAGACATTTCTTGTGGTTCTTACTGTATATTTACATTATTTCTCATTAGTATTTGATGCATTAGAGTGTGGAGAGTCATGGAGGATGCTCCCAGAGTGAGGGTTAAAGTGTTTTAAGGACTACTTTAAAGAGTGTAGTATCTTCTTGTGCATGCGTGCACATCTAATAATGGGTTTTTGCTGAACTGGCGTAGTGCCTAAGGTTAACGTGGTAACTATGTTTCCTAAAAACATCCCTACTTAATGTAAATGACATTTAACTGATGTCACAAGCTGCCAAAATACAGTATCTGATTATATTTGTCATGTTTACGCCAAACGACCTATGTCATCTGATACAGGTTTACCCGCCAACAAACTTATGAGACACCATAAGCTACTTGTCATTGTCTGAGTGTTGTTGTAGGTGTGGTTCTTCATGGCAACAGTAATGTACTGCACTGACAGATTGGTGTGCGCCTGTGATGGTTGCTCATTGTAGGGTGGTTGGAGGTCTTTGTTTTGCGTGTGGTGATCTATGGAGGATGTCCTGTGTTGGGCATCTGTGGAGACCCTTGATAGGGTTGGGATGGCGACACCCATGCTCCGGCACTGGGAGGTCGACTGGGCTCTCCGCTGCCTGACTGGTCCAGTTCGGCGCTGTCGCAGTCAGAATCATCACACAAGGCCCGGTTCTGAAGAAAAAAACTGTCACATGCATTTCCAGTAATTTTGAGTTGTTTTTTTTTTTGACTAATTCGAATTCGAATCTTCCCAAATTATATGCTATTTTGTCTGGATTACACATAATCCCGGTTTATATGGATTAATTTAGCAAATTTGTTGTTGGGAGGGAACAACAGAAGCTAATTTAAGTGAACAGCTTTATCCTTTTTCTGTAAAATACTCTGTGTAATAAGTGGAAACAACTTTGAGCTGAATGCAACCTGAAGCAAAATAGTGTCACCTCATGCTGAATCACTGACTTCTGAATCAAGATTTTGAAGGTAACAGTGTCACAATGACTCATCCACTATGCTAAAATATTCTCCTGAGAGTAGTTGCAAAAACTCTCTAGCTTGGTGGAGTAGATATTGTTGTTTGTATGCTGAAAATAAAAAAAAAACCTCAATTAAGTTTAAAAAAAGAACTTCCAATAGAGCAAATAAATTAAACAGTCACTAATTTTACCTCGTAATCCAAATTAAATCTACATAAAATTTCTTTGAAAATGAATCAAGTCTAATGATAACTGTTCTCTTCTGCTAAAATATATATCACGATGCAGTAATTTAAATATTATGTACCGCTATTTTCGAGTACATCTGTGCTACAGTAAAGTTTATATTTCAAGTTATTTCAATATTAGAAGCAGACTAAGTCATCTTAATGTGCAGAAGAAACAGACGTACATTTTGCTGCATTATGACTAGCTCAGGAGTTTTATTTGGTCCAATAAATAATATTCTTTCTCCTAAACCAAGCCAGTGTAGCTCTGTTCATAGGTTCATGAATGTAGATGGGAGTTTTGGTTGTGTATTTTGCAAACTGTTTTTTTTGGCATTCTTTCTTATAAGATCTTTAAAACATGGGACGTTTTATAACTTAATCTTGTTTTAATCTTCTCCAAACCTTCACCACAACCTGTCTGTTCACTAATGTTCTCTAAAAACCTAGAATACCTCGTCAGAAAAGATGGATTTAAAATATCTGCTATTTTTTTAGTTTTGGCAGTTGGTTGCACTGGATTTTTTGTGAAGAATACATACAGTATATATTATTTACTCTTTTCAAAGTCTTTATATGTAAATTATTTGTGGCTTTCTTGTTGGTTTGTCGTATAAAACAAAATAAAGTTTTTTTGGCTTTTTTGCTGTAACACAAAATAACAGGTGCCAGTGAGATTCTAACATCTAATTTTAGCAACATATATTTATTTATTTTTTGTTTTGTTTTGTTTTTTTTGAGTTAGTTGTGTTGCTCTTTTCTCTTTTCTGAAAGAACAGCAATAACTGACACATGCAAACCTCCGTGGAGTTTCCTTTACCTCATTAGGATTCTGCCCGGTGTCCAGCTGAGCTTTGCTCTGGCCCGGAGCGCCATCCCTCTCCGACAGGCCGTCAGACGCCTGTGCAGGATCGGTGTTGTCTGCTGGGATCTCTGACCCCTGGGAGAGGAGGTCATCGCTGCGGTCATCCAACCTGTCGTCCGTGTTCGTGCTGACGACGTCGGGCGTGCCGCTGTGAGAGTGGTCAGTGGTATGGCCCTCCTCGCCGTCCGACACCGAGAGGTTTTCTGAGCTGAAGGTGGAAACCGACTGGCACTTGGTGATGCTTGTCGGACGGCTAGAGAAACAAATAAAAAACCCAAAAATCCTAAGATTTAATAAATTCATGTTTCTGAAAACCTAACAATATGACAATCTGTCTAAAGAAACCAATGAGATTAGATCAATATTTACTTTTAAGAAAATAATAAAGTGTAATATTCTATCAAAGTATATTGACTCAGTATTATTTAGTAGTGTGGCAGTTTCACTGTATTTATCGTAACAATAGAGAAAATCAAGTTGGTGATTAACATCCGTCCAGCTGCTTCTGCCCCAAAGTTACAAACGGAGACAGAAAGAGCTGTCAGATACTGGTTGCTAAGGTAACCACCCACTGCCAAGCGCAGCGTAACAGACCTTATGTAGCAATAAATGTCAGGGGAAAACAAGTTTTTGACAAAAACAAAATTAACTCCAAGAATAAATAAATCGGTTTCGACAAACTTCCCATCTGTAATATTGATCACATAAAACCCTGTTACATAGACAGTGCCTGTTTTGTGTTTAGAGATGTTTAAGTGGATGCTTAGCTGTTTATGATATAGAAAATTGACATTTGAGACAATAAATACTTTTTTCTTCCAGTTGCTACTTTTCACTCAAAACTGTTGTTTATATCAACATGTAACATGCTAATTTTAAACTGTAAACTCACTTTCATTTTGGGTCATATAAAGATCCTGAATGTCCTCCAAGGGCTGTGTGGTAAGATGTACTGATAAAACCTATAAACAAACTGTTGAAATATTACTAAATTGTTGTCTCTGGATAAAATGAGTACCTCCTGAAAAAATAATGTTTTCAACTATTTATTTTTTTGTGGCCCTCTGGAGTCACGAGGGCCTCATAAGAGGCTACTGCAGGCCGGATTTGGCCCACAGGCCTTAAGTTTGACACGTGCTAAAAATGAATGAAATAAACAAATAAATAAATAAAAACCTGGGAAAGCTATTCTTATTTCTATTAATAAATCTGTGACTTGTCAGAGATGGAGTGTGGCTTGAGGGAATTTTCCAGTGACGAAGGACAGCAAGTTACTCACCGTCTCCGTGGCAACTCAACCTCGCTGTCAACTTCCCCCTCCTCCTCTTCGGATGACACCCCACGCCTCTGTAGGAAAAACCAGAAAAATGTACGAATCAGAAAACGCTCAGAAGGTACTCGGCGCCCTTTCTAAAGTGACACAGTAAAAAATGAACAGCAATAATTTGGTTTATTTAGCCTGTCATAGAGAACTAACTAAATATTTATCTGCCAATTTTATTTCCAAATTAAACATTTAATTTTCAAACTAAATATTTAGGTTCATAGCTAAATATTAACCTAGGCATTAACAGCTCCAAATTGTATATTTATTTGATAACTAAATATTTAGTTTGCAAACTAAATATTTAGCTCCAAATTAAATATTGGAACTCTGACATTTATGAATGTATAAATAATATGATGAAAATATGACTTTGAAATTTGAACACCAATTTTTTTTTATTTTTATGAAATTATTAGGCCTGTGACAATAAAAAATGTTTCTGGATAATAAATTGTTCCAGAAGTTATTGTGATAAATGATAATATTGTTGTTTTGAGATCATTTTCAAGTAACATAATGGTGATGATGTAATAATAATGCAAGAACACATTCTCAAAGGTCAATAAACTTTAAATTCTAATGAATATTTGACTTTGGAACTGGAAGAGATTCTAAATATCCAAATTAAATACACAAAACAACAGAAACAACAAATAAAACCAATTATGAAGTCAAAATAATCTGTCAAAGAAAGGACTGGAGTCTTTTTTCATCCAAATTTTGGTAGAAATTTGGATGAATTTAATAGAAATTCAATAGAATAGAAATGATTGAGTTTGTCTTAATTTATCATGGGATTAATTTATTTATTGCTTATTGTGGACTAGAAATTATTGCTGTTTATTTTTACTTCACAAACAGCATCCCATAAGAGGCCTGTTGAGGAAGCTGAACATTTAGTCAGACCTCTACCTGCTTGCGTGTGATAGCTGCCCTGTACAAAATGGCTGAAGGTGTCAGGTGCTGAGTCCCTATGCCCCCGGAAGCCCCCCGAGGTATCCTCACGGCGCTGGCTCCTTCATCCTTGTCGTCGCCGTCATGAGGAAGACGAGGAGATCCCAGCGATCCTCTTCCAGCTGCCCCTCTCCCACATGGCGAATCTGGGCTGCTGGAGAACGGGAACGACGCGGCGTCCTCGCTTGGAGTGTCGCTGCGTGGAGGCGTTTCTGTGAGGTCATCCAGACCCCCAGCCCCGCCCTCTGATCCCCCTAACCCAGCAGAGGCGCTGAGGCTGCCCCCTCTCTCCAGTCCGCTGGCTGAGGGCTCCCTTTTCCTCTGGCCCTCCGCCTCCAGCGTGGTGCAGATGAGGTCTGGGCTGGAGGAGGACAGCTGCCTGTGCTGCTGCTCGTGGCTGAGACCCCGCAGGGCCGCCGCCGGCTCCAGGAGCTGCTTGGAGTTGTTGGTGGTGGCGTTGTTAACCTGCGCTGACGTCTCCCTGTTGGAGGACGACTGGTTTGCTTTGAGACCAGCGAGGTCCCCGCTGCTGCCCTTGCCGGGCTTGCGATGGCGGGTTTTTACTCTCCGACACCGGCTAGGAGAAGTGGAGCTCCTGTTGGGGCAGGTGGGGATCGTGACTTGCATCACAGAGGAATCCATTTTGGGAAGGATTACCTCAGACTTCAGGATGTCTGGCCTAAAAGGGGAAATAGAATCGTCAGCAGTTTCCCTCTTTCAGCCACATGAATATTTATTCATTTCAAAATAGGGCTGGACGATATGGCTGAAAAGTATCATGATATAAGCATTTCATATCAGTCGATATCGATTACTATTGATTAGTTTTTTATTTAAATAAGTGAAATATTGACAATCTAGTGATGTAACCAATGCTGATTTATAAACTGGCATATTAGTGATATTGTAGATAGCAAAAAATGAGTAAATTTCCACCAAAAAACAAGGAAATCTTAGAGCTTGAAAAGTCGAATATTGGCTAGAAAAAACTCAGAAATGTTTTAATGAATCTCAGAAATTTTCAAGAAAAAAAAATTGAGTTTGAAAAGTCAAAAATTTGCTAGAAAAAACAGGTACATTTTGAGATTAATACCAGAACTTTTCTAGAAAAAAAAAAATCAGTTTGAAAAGTCAAAAATTTGCTAGAATAAAACTCAGAAATTTTTAGATTAATACCAGAACTTTTCTAGCAAAAAACAAAAAACTTGCCCAAAGAAACTCCTTTGAATCATCACATCATTCCTGGTTCTGCATACATCCCCCAAAATGCTTTGCGGTTCTGGATCTGAATCTTAATTACCGTACTGAAACTTTTATCAGTCGTATTATCTATTGATAATGATCATGTGCCTATTGTGATATGTATTGTTATTGATTTATTGTCCAGCCCTATTTCAGAATTACTCTGTTGTCAAATGCAGGCAGGAGCAGAGAAACGTGGTACCTCTTTCCGGAGGGCAATTTCTGTGGGACGTTTCTTTTTTTGATGAGCTTGTCCATGGAGTTGGAAGAGCTGCTCTGTTTTGAGCTGTGGTGCTTGAACAAACCCGGATACTTTTTATCCAAAGACTGCTCTCTCCTGAAAGGAAATGATCAATTCAAACCAAAATTCCCGAGGCATATTATTTTTTAAGATCACTGATATTTAAACATGCTTTAATAAATTTATTTGTACTTTTGCAATTCTTTCTCTTTAAGCTCCAGCTGCAGCATCACAGCACTGAGCTCCATGTAAAGGTTATTGGCCCTCTCTAGTTTCCTCTCATAGTGTTCACGTATGTCCAAAGCATGCCTGAAAAAAAGAAAGAAGTGGTTCTTGTCATTGTGAATCTACATGAGAGAATCCAGACCCTCTTCAACAGACGTGCACTCAAGGCACTTATGCCATCTGCAGGGACAGACAAAGGAAGGGCATCAAAAAGTGGGATCAGAGGAAAATGGCTTCATGCAAAAAATATCCACTTCCTTGATTTTTTTTCTTCACAACTTGTCAAGTTACAATCCTAAAATGCATTTTATTATTTTACAAATAAAAATCTAAAAAAGGGTAACATGTTTTTTTTAATCAGGTCCTCAGGAAAAATTAATTTCTAGACAATTGTTTCAATAAAACATATTAAATAAATATTTATAGTAGGTAATATAATATAAACTGTATGTTAGAACAGCACTTCCATTAATAATTTGTGTTGACAGTAAAGTCACTGCCTCCAAAAGGCTGAGTGAGCTCAGCAGATCGAAAATGACTTTAGAACAACAAAGCTTTCTACAAGAAAAGCTCTTCTTCTTCTTCTTCACAACTTTGTTCACTAATATTGTCTGAAAACATCTGAGACTTTCACAAAACAGCTGGAATGATAATGAGATTAAATTGCACACAGGTGGATGCTATTTATTAAGTGAGTGGCTTGTTCAGACATCTGATTGCTCTTGATTTTATACCTCAAAGGTACAATAATAAATAGGGATGGATACAAGTGCATAATTCACTTTTTGATTGTTTAAAAAAAGAAACAGAAACACATTTCTGTTTTTCTTTCGCTTTAGGGCTGAAACAATTAATTAGATTAATTGGGATGAATCGATTATTGAAATAATCATCAACTAATTTAGTAATCAATGAATCATTAACTGGAGTATGTAGACTAAAAAACAGGTCATTTGCTGAAAAAAATAACATAGTCAAAGCAGTAATTAAGCCAAAACTACACAAATATGACACATTTTGGAGTTAAGATTAAAAAAATAAAGAAACTTTGTCTGTAAATATGTTCTATCCAGAACTCCTTCAGTGCCATAGCTTTAGTTTCACCTAATTCAAATTCTTTTAAAAAATCTAATAAAATCTCCTAATAAATACCTTCTGTGTTATTAATCAGTTAATCCAAAAATAATTAAGAGATTAGCCAACTCTGCATTGATGTTCAGTCAAGCAGAAAGGACCGAGCTTTTCACATGTTGAGGTTTGATGCATTTTAGCTGTGGATGGAAAGGAATGCTTTATTATTGCATTTTAGGCAATAAAGTGTATATTTTCTTATTTAATAAAGGAATTGATTAGAATTTTGATGTAGTTCTAATACTTTATGAAAAAGGTTTAAGTGGTTAAATTATTTCTTTTTCATCCGATTAATCGTCAGAATAATCAAATTACTAAAGTAATAATTCGTTGCAGGTCTACTTTATAACCATGCACTACCTTCAGGTTATCTACCATGTAAGTTTGAAGTTTGCAGGCATAATGTAACAAAGGGTGAAAAAGTTCACAGGACTGTACACTTACGTATATATTTTGGCAGAGTGTGAGCTCTTAAGATAAAATCTATGAATATACATGAGACAAACAAACCTGAGCTCCTCCCTGCGGCGGTTAATCAGTTCCTCGTCGAGCCGATGAAGACAAGTGCCCTCGGATTTAATCTTCTCAAAGTGCTGTTTCACCTCCTCTCTCCATTCAGCCTGATGAGAGCACATTTCTGTTCACCAGCTCTGCACAGCTCACACTGCCTCTCTTGTGTGGCATTTCATTTAACTGATTACTTTGTGAGCCTGTGTGTGTGTCAGCTTGTGTACATCAATATACAGTGGTATGTACAAATTCTTGAGTATTTGCAGTCGACCAAAACAATAAACTGTTCAATTGAAACATTAAAAGTCCTTAATTGATACTACATCCTTATAATCAGTCTGTATAAAACTTTTGTCTGAAGAAGTACATGAATGCATACTAAAATAAATAAAAAGCAGATAATAAAAATGAAAGCAGCCATACCTGAGACTTAAAGTATGTTTCCTGTGGGGTGGAGAGTACATCAGCTGAGGCTATATCCAGATGAAGGAGGATCTGTCGGAAAGAGGGCCTATTTCTGGGCTTACAGTTCCTGCATACCCAAAACAGGAAACACAGCTGTGTACACGGTCCATGCACAGTAAAATCAATAAAGTCCTCAAAACTGCACACTAACACCTCCCTGTGCAGCCACTCTCAGAGACTGGCTCCGCAGCCCTCATCATTAAAATCATCTGCACTGCTATTCATATCCAGGCTGTGCTCACCAGCACTGTCTGAGGAGGATCTTGAAGCCGTCAGGGCAGCTCTCAGGGACAGGCAGCTGCAGGCTGTTGTTTCCCACGCCCCAGATGATGGCAGAAGAGTCGACATCTTTGTAGGGAATCTCCCCAGTTAGCATCTCCCACAGCACCACTCCGAAGGACCTTTAAGTTGAACCGAGATATAGGTGTTTTCACAGAAAGCACAAGACAGTTTAGGTAGTGAGAGTTAAATAATCAAGCTTGTCTGCCTTCTCCCTGTGGACCTGCTGTCATCTACTCTGCTCCATCAGAACCAACCAATCAATGCTCATGTACATGCTGCTCGCACCCTCTGTCTTACTCTCTGCTATGCTACAGCAGAGCCTGTCACGGTTGCTCAGGCTAGTTAGCATGGCCATCGATGACGACTTGTAAACAATTTTCCTGTTGTTTCTCCACCATTAGTATATTGAGCAGCATGTACACAAGCTTTACTGACATCGCTAAGGTCCTCCTCCTGGCTCTGATTGGTTGTTTTTGACATTTCTTCATAGGGCAATAGTAGCCCTGGGAGGAGGTGAAGGAGCTCATACTTTTCACAAATGATCTGTCTCATATTAATGACATAATGCTAATTTTAACAAATATGTTAAAAGCATATTTTTGTAAAAGTTACAACTGTGGGTGGACGATACGCCTGAAAAGCTTTTTATGATGTCAGCGTTTCATATCAGTCGGTATTGATAATTGTTGACATAAATAATAATTAGTTTTTTGTTTTAAGTATCTGAAATACTGCCCAACTGATGGAGCGATCTTTCCTGATTCATCCACAGTTTTCATTCCACAATGTTATGTTTTTATTTTTAAAGAGTTATGAGGTACGGTGGCAAAACTTGAAACTGCTGCTGCGGCATGTTTCTCAACACTTGTTGCTAGGTAACTAAGGAATGAGTGAGTTGCTAGGTAACCAAAGAGTGAGTTATGTAGTTGATTCCACCAACCTTGCTAAGCTAACTGTGAGAGGTTGAGCGGCTAAAGCCTCCTCTCTGCCAACATCCCCCAGAATGCTGTGCAGTTCTGGATCAGAGTTCAGTAAATATTCTATATATTGAATATCAGACATATTATCCATTGATACTGATCATGTGTGTATCAGGATGTTGTTATTGATTTGTTGTCCGGCCCTAACTACAACTTTACACTGCTGCAGTAAATAATAAAAAAAGAACAAGTAAAAAGTTCACCATTCGTACCAAATATCCACTTTTTCTGACACTGGTTCGTTCCGAATGACTTCAGGAGCCATCCAGGCTACAGTGCCGGCAAATGACATCTTGGTGCTCTTGTCACTGAGCTCCTTTGAGGTGCCAAAGTCAGAAATCTTCACCATGTCATCATGTGTGATCAGCATGCTAAAAACGACATGAAAACAATCAGCTGCGAAATGTTCTTCCCAAAAGACATTTTCTTCAGGCTGATGGATCCCAGTCTTACTTTGGAGATTTGAGGTCTCGGTGGATGATTTTGTGGAGGTGTAAGTAGTTCATGCCACCTGCGATGCCCATGGACCAGTCAACCAGGAGGGAGGGGGTGATTTTACGGCCCGCTCTCAGCACCTCATACAGCTGGCCTTGAGCGCAGTACTCCATCAGGATACAATAACACGGAGCCTGGGTGCACACACCTCTGGAAGGAAGAAGGTAATTCAGACAGTAAAGAAAAGGGAAGAACAATCAGGGTGAGATGACTGAAAGGTTGTCACAGCGACGGCTTCCTCACTTGAAAGTGATGATATTTGGGTGCTTGAGCTTGCGCAGGTGTTTGATCTCGGTTTCTTTGATGTCCCGCACTTTCTTTACAGCCACTTCTTCTCCGTGCAGTTTCCCAAGGAAGACGGCTCCCTGTGCCCCGCTGCCCACCCACTGCAGGTCAGAAATTTCCTCAAAAGGAATCTCCCAGGACTCTAAACACCAACCAGCGAAAAAGCAAACTCAGAATTAAACATGAAACTGTTATTTTATCGGTAATTTATGTAATAGATCAATGCAAAATTGCCAAGACTTACGAGGTTCAAGGTGTAACATTATTTTGAAAATAATGTGTCTTTAACCTCCTTTTTTCTGTTATCCCTAAATAAATTGCAGTGCATCTTAAGGTTATTTTATTTTATGCTCCACTTACAAGAAGTTCCATGTAAATCATGTGGGAACAGATCAGATAATACCTACATTCAGGTGTCTGGTTTACATGCAAAACACTTAACTATATGAAATTAACACAGGAGATCGCCCTTAACACACCATCCCCCTGGTGACACACAGTGTGATCATACTGCATCACATCAAACATACAGCAAGAGCTACAATGAAGTGGTTTATATCAAGACATATTCACATGTCAGAATGACTTAGTCAATGTCCAGATTGAAATTCAATTGAGAATTTGTGCTTTGCAAAGTACATTTGTACATTTGGCTCCACCAGATGCACAAATCTGGTGGAGCCAAAACCTAAAAGGTTGCAGCTGTGACTGCAGTGAAAGGTGCTTATGTAAGATAATGGCTCAGGCTGGCTCTATATGTACAGTACCTCACTTTTTGGGGGGAGTTTTTCGTTTTTTGGAAAATTTTGAAAACTGCGAGTCATCTTCCTCTCACTTTACAATAATGTACTTCCTGTCTGATACAATCCCAGTAAGCTACAGTGAAACAAAATGGAAACAAATTGACAAAATGTGAAAAGGGATCTGAACCCTTTTGCAAGGAACTGATAGATCAGATAAGTTTGCCAGCATGTAGGAAGTAGAGAGTGTTACCAAATACCAGGCCTGTGTTTGTATCTGAATGGCTCAAAAGGACAATCACAAGATTCAGCTTCAATGGTCAAACAAGAGGCTCATCAGCACTTTATCAACCAAACCATTGCATTCGCGTCCATAGATAAGAAAATCACAGAGGAAAGAAACCCAACAATTCACTCATAGTTTAATCTGTCTGTCATCTGTCAAACTGACATTGCTTAAATGGCTGTGAAGGCTTGGTCGCTAACGACAGGCAAGCCTGGAAGAATAACAGAGACACACAAATCAATTCTTCATGATGTCCACTGAAGGGTTGAGATCTCTTGGGAGCAGCAGCTGTGGAGGATGATGATGCACAGGATGCCCTCCCCCCACCCCCACCCGTTTCCCTCTCTCCACCTGACCAGCTGTGACGTTCACTGAACTGGGCTGACGGAAAACACAGACACGCTGCCAGATGGACGATGTAAGCTCAGAAAGTAATGAGTAATGTTAGTTTTCTAATAAAATAAATATAATAAAGTGGTGTTCTAATTATAGCTTCAGATTCAGTGGCTTGGATTTATCTTCTTCTGCCACATCTTGCTTTATCTCCACTACATTTCAGGACTTCAGACGTTTCGCAATCCAACAATACAGTAACAGTAGTGGTAAATTTTTAAAATATATCAAATACTTGAATGTAAAAACAGTAACTAGTCTTCTTGTTGCTTAATTTAATTGTGTGAGTTCCAGCTCAATTAATCTTTATGTTCATCTACAGAGGTGGAGATTTAAATTGTGTACCTTATTTATTCCGTCTACACATTACATGTTCAGTTTCAGAGTGAAGAATACATCAAATTTGGACTTTACTGAGTTTTGCGCCACATTTTTAAGGTCTAACAATGCGGGTAGGGTTAAAAAATCCTACCTAAGAGCTTTGAAAAGATATTTGCTACCTTAGAGATTTCTTCTGTTTTTACTTTATGTCATAATTTAATATTTCATATAAACAAATAAATTTTAATACCAGACAAATATGACTTAATTAAGTGTAAAAAGCCCTTTTAAAATGATGGCTTAATTTATTGAAGAGGGGAGAAAGTCAGTATAGAGCAGTAATCGCCCCCTAAACTTAATGATGGTTAATTACGGTTTCTGATAACCATCAGGGAGTCGTTTACGTCGCTGGCGAGGAACTCTGGCCTCCGCTTCAAATGGTTTTTATGCACAAATGGCTGCTTAAAGTAATGAATCCAGACTTTGAGTAGGCCATACATTTCTGAGCAAAAGGGCGGTGGATTTGCTTTGGATCATTGTACTGTTGCAGAACCTAGAATTATAAAGTCACAAACTGATGGACAGACTTCATGATTTACAGGTAAAGAGTAAAATTCATCATTTCATAGCGAGTTGTCCAGGTCCTGGAGCAGAATAGTAGCCCCAGAGCATCACACTGCCACTACCATGTTTGACTGTCAGTATAAAGATCTTTGTCTGAAATGCTCTGTTAAGTTTGGAAACAATTTTCACTTTTTCTAATTCAGCCAGCACAATCAAGATTTTTTGTTTAAATGTAACCAGTTTGGATCTCTCCTATGGATGATATTTTTTCCCCTTTTCTTTCTAGATGTTAGTATGAACTCTGCCCTTAACTGAAAAAACACCTGCAGTGTTTTAGATGTTGTCTGGGTTCTTTCTGATCCCCTAGATGAGTCATTCATGAGTTATTTTGGTAGGCCGGCCACACCTGGGAAGGTTCACCGCTGGTCCATATTTTCTCCATGTGTGGATAATGACTCTCACTGTGGTTCGCTGAAGTGCCAAAGCCTTAGAAATGACTTTGTAGATCTTTTTTCACTGATAGATATCAGTTTGTTGTTGAATTATTTAAGGTAGAGTTGCTTGATTGTGACAGATTTGTCCTATTTTAAGGATTTCTTATATTTTTAGATCTGGCAGCAATCAGGTTTGTGTGTAAAGAGCGAAATTGAACTGAAGAATTTGAACAATCACAGTTAATTCATAAAAACAGAAAAAATTTCATGGCACTTTTTGACTGTTTGTAGGATCTCAGCAAGATTTAGGCTTGAACAGAAACTTTTTCCTGAATTCCTTCACAATATTGAGTTTCAGTGTTTCCTTTTGCTAATTTGAAATGTCATTAAACTCTAAAATAATCTGGAATCAGTCAGTACTTTAGGTATTGGCTAATGTGTTTAACCTTGACCTATCTTTTCACTCATTTGAATGACTATGCATTCATAAAAGAATATAAAATTAGCACCAGTCATGGAAGCATTTTGTCTAAATGTATATTTGTCCAACATGTTTGATTCTCTTTCACTGTAGACCACTTCCTGCTTTTGGAGCGGTCTCCGGTCCTCTTAGCATTCACACATTCAAATTGTGCCAGCGAAGTTTTTAGGCAGACCAGAGTTCGCTTTTTTGGTCTGTATCAGAGTTTGTTGATTAAAGCGGAGTATCAAGGGCTGGTGTGAATGCACCCTTTGATTTCTTTGTTTTTGTTTGCTTTTACTTAGCTAAATAAATCTCACATGGATTAACAATAAATTTTGTGTTTGATTACCCTAATTTTCAGTGCCAAATGATTTATCTATTAGTCCTTCCGCTTTGGTTGATATGTAATCATTTTAGAGATTATGATAAATATGTCTACTCCTGAGAAATATACAGTATAGATAAATTAGCCATGTCCAAAGGCAAGAAACTTATTAAGACTTTGGATTGATCTTTGGATAATGAGGCTGATTCTGACAGTTATTGATATAGTTTGTTGTAGCTTCCTCATCCTACAGCTGAATTTAATGCACAGCACAATAAAATAACGTCTAGTAACAAACACAGAGGCTGACAGAGAACAAGCGAGTCGTACCTTCCTGGTTATGTTTGTGTTCAGTGGAGTAGGCTTTTCCAATCATGGTCCAGACTGGTTTCAGGCAGCCAAATAGTCCCTCCAAAAATCCTCCACTGCCTGACTGGAGCCTATTGTTCTCCGACTGGCTCCGAACAGCTCCAGCCTCCGGACTGTGGCCAGCCTCGGCCCCGCCGCTGCCGCCACACTGGCAGGCCTCATGTTCATGGAGTTTTAGCACGCTGTTGTCGAAGTGGGCTGTGCATCCATCGCTGGGGCTCGGGCTGCTGCCGCCTGGCGCCCCGTGCAAGGTGGGTTCAATGGACAGTACGTTACGAAGCACACACTGTGTGGGGGTCAGGTCCGTTTCGGGGGTGCAGGCAGGGGTGTCTCCATCGAGTCTCCGATAGGGGGGTTCTGAGATGGGGGTGCTGAAGCCTGACAGGGAAGGGGAAGGGGCGCGGGGCTCATGGATACAGGTCCCACTCATCAGGGGTTTCCCCAACACTGCAGGTTAGGGAGGATGGAGGAGCAAGAGGTGAGAAAAAAGCCTAGAGGGGAAAAACAAATACATCAGAATGTGCTTTTTGGATTATCTAGTTGTTCCCTCCAGAAATATTACTGTTCAAGATTACAAAATATCTATCCACTAGGTGTATTTTTTTTTAACCCACTGACAAATAACACTGCTGGATAATGAAGTATGGATTTCCACTGCAGGATTTCACGAAGAATATGCTTTTTCTTAAAAAGTGCATTGAAAGAAAAAACAGCTCCTTCTGCTTGGTGTGTATTTGTGTTGCTGACATCACAAGACGCACAAGATCTGAGCTTTTCAGCTGGCATGGTAAACATTTTGGCAGACAAACGATTTTTCACAGATTCTGAAATGGGTTCTCTAGTATTTAAGTTTCGCTTTAGTTGCAAGAGGTTCAACCTTACATGTTTCTGGCAGAATTTGACACTGATGACTCCCAATTCCCATGATGAAGTCACAGTAAAGTAAACTGTCTTCAAGACTAACTGGTACAAATCTGTTGTTTAGCTTATCTCTTTGGTTTTAACCCCTCAGCATGATCCCCTCATACACATTTTTGATCAATAAACATATAAAAGATTACATTGTATGTATTGAAATGTAGTCAAAATATGAAATATGATTAAATAGGAAAGCAAAATATCTATTATCAGTGTACTACTGTATTTCAGTATAGGCCCTATGGGCTAAACAAATCAGGTTTTCAACATGTTTTCCTTTACTAATTTAAAGATGATTGGTTAACTTTAAATAGCAATACAATAGACTTAAATTAACATCCAGTGTTAGAAATGAAAAGTCTGTAATTTTCCCTGAGACAGTTCTCAAGAAAATACTGTTTGGACTTGAAAAGCGTCTCTATTAACCAGATAAAGTATGTTTTTCGTTAACAATCTGTAATGAAACGACTGCTACAGCTCCACTGACAATGACTTCTGTCCTTGTCCTGTCGGATTCTCTCTGCAAACACTTATGCATATTTCACTATTTCCAAAATTTTCTCAACAAAAAAACATAAATTACAAAAAAAAAAAATCAATTATCCATTGCATTGCACCTTGTGACGTAATGTGGAAGATTGCTACTGGAAAGGTAAATTAAACTTTGAGAAAATAAACATTTACAACTAAATTAAAAAACAAAACAGAAAAATCTGGGCATCCCATCGTGTTACAAAAGTGAGAAATTACACATAAGGTAACTTACAGAGCAGTCCAGTGGCGTTACATTTTGGAGCTGTCCGGTTCTGAATTGACTGCCTTTATCACTACACATATCTGTTGAAGCTAACACTAACTTTTCTTCCTGAAAACATTAAATTATTAACCTGAGCACAACCAAATTTTGACAGAATAATAAACAAAACATGTTTATTATAACTTTATGAATGAAACACATCTGAATTGTTAATATTTAGCAGTAAAATTGCACAAGGGGAAATTTCACTAAAATGTGGGGAAAGAACAAGAAAAACTAAATATTTGTAATCAGAAAAACTGTTATTAGTTGCCTCTGGTGAGATGTCACTATGCGCATGTGCATATAGACATTTATTTTTTAAAATGTGTGTTTTAAATTGAATTACAAAAAATATGGCTAAACATATACAAAACATCCATGAAATGATAATCTAAATGTAACAAACTATATCTTAAGTGAGTTACTGAAATGTTGAAGTGTCCAGAGCTGGAAAAATCTGACATCCTCACTATGAGTCTCTTGTAAAATTTTCACTGACTTTACTTCCCTAAATCATTCACCATAAAAAAAGTATTCACAACTATTTAACTTTTTCACATTTCGTCAGATTATAACCTCAATGTTCTGTGTATTTTCTGAGATTTTTATGGGACAGACCAACAAAATAAAGTGTGTAACTGCAAAGGAAGAAAAGGGAGACACAGTTTGGATTTTTTAAAACAAATAAAAACATGTGGTGTGTAAATCCATCATCCGAAAATGGAGCCTGGGTTGGCAACTGCAAGCCAACCCAGACATGACCATCTACTAAAACAAGCTCGCATAGGGCTCATGCTAACTCTGAAGGAGCTGGAGAGATCCACAGCTCAGGGTGGAGAATCTAATGAATACCTATTGATTGTGTCTTTATGAAAGAGTGGCAGGTTGCTTTTAAAAATGCCGTAAGACGTTGTGTTTGCCATTAGTCCTGTAAGAAACACAGCCAACATGGAAGAAGTGACTCTGGTTCAATGAGAGCTAATGTAACTTTTTGGCAAACATACAAATGTAGTGTATGTGTGTGTGTTATTGGAAAAAAAAGAGTCTGAAAGCACCATTACCTTGTGGAAACAAGGTGTTGGTAGCATCATGCTGTGTGCTGCAACAGACAATGACCCAGTTCATACAGCTGGAGCTGAAACTGAACAGTTCAGATGTGTTAGAAAGGGTTGAGTCCAGACTTAAATTCAGTTTGGAAGCTGTGGCAAAAAAAAATAAAAAATTGAATAAAAGGTCCATTGCATCATATCTACATAAAACGATTAAAGTGTGTGGTTGTAGCATGAAAGATACGTGAAATGTTTAAGAGGCATAGTCACTTCTTCAAGGCGATGTAGCAAATCCTCATGTCTGTCTGTGAATGGGAAACCAGGACGGCCCAGAGGAGTCATCGCCAGAGGAAATGGGCTTTATGAATGAACCCACCAGTGGACGTGGAGGTTCTTACACTCTTCAACACACCTGCTGGTACCCTGCCCTTTCAAACTGCATCAATGTGTGACAGCCACGGCCAAGAGCAATGCACCCCAGTGAAGACCCATTGTGTGCATGGGGAAATTGCATAACCACCACAGTGCGTATGTATGAGCCGTGCATTGGCGGGGAAAGGCATGTGTAAGAGCGAAAGCACATGTAGCAGAAAGCACATACCGTCCACCAGCTCGGCGCCTTGTACTGCACCACTGCATGAGAGTGAAATGAGGGCGCGAAAACAAATGTATCGGGTAATAAACATCCAACGGGCCTGTGCGAGGCAGGAGTTCACGCGCACCCACACGCACACGCACGCACTCACGCAGGAAGATCAATCTTTAAATAACCGAGGATGTGATGATGACACTCAACAGCATCATAGCCGACGTGCATGAATTGCGAGCCTACTATGGTCCATGCCAAGTGAGACTGCCGCAGCGACTGTACCGTATACGCGGACCCAGCGTTGGCACCAACACTCTCCATATATTTCGCAATGTGCGCTTTCTGTGTGCACAAGTATGATGTTTGTAGCCCTCATCGACGATCGTTCGCTTCTTGGAGGCATCAGTTCTGTTGGTGCAGTGTGAGCGGCGTGAAGCTACCGCACCGTTAAAAACCTGCCTAAACCGTCCCCGTGATGCCGACTACTCATTCAATCGGCATTTAACCGGATGGCATGACATTCCCATACCTTTCTTACCTTGGTTGATGTCGCGTTGTCAAGTGAGAGGGTGGGCTCGGCTTTGTATTTGTCCGCCTCAGTGAGCTGGTTGTTGTTTTCCTCCGTTCCAGGCAAGTCTCTCCGGTTCCCAGCGACTATTTTCCACGAGTTGTTCCACGTTACTGGGATGGATCCCAGCGGGTAAACGGTGTTATCAATAACCGGGGACCCATGCAACGTGAGGCGCGCTGGGGTTTTTAGGGGGGAGGCGGGGATTGGGGAGGGAGCTGTCTCCTTCCCAGTGCTGAATTGACGTCACGGAAGTTAGAGCTGCGCCGCAAGGGGGCGTCGGGAGCCAAAACACACAAGAGTCCACACGGGGATTTATTTTTCTTTTATTTCATGTGACAAACAATCAGCATTCCCTCCATTGATTTTAATCCTTGAGCTTCAGCTGATGGTTCGAAGTTAGGAGCATGCGCACTGACGCTGCTGCCGCTTTTGCACCTGCTGATGTGCCATCCAGCAAGTCACACTTTAAACTCCCTGCCGGCCACAGAGATGCTGGTGCTCCACCAACTATAATTTCTGCCTCCATCGATGAGGAGGAAAACTGCATCATTATCTCTATGTAAATAAGATGGACGAATACTTGAGATGTGGATAACTTTATGACCCTTTACAATGTCACAACAAAATAAATAAATAAATTAATAATAATAATAATAATAATAATAATAATAATAATAATAATAATAATAATAATAATAATAATA
>CAEFZY010056160.1:0-79291 GCA_903066815.1 Brachyrhaphis roseni
CAGCGGCTCTACTCTGAGTCCCTCCCGGATGACTGAGCTTCTCACCCTATCTCTAAGGGAGAGCCCAGCCACCCTGCAGAGAAAACCCATTTCGGCCGCTTGCATCCGCGATCTCGTTTTTGGCCCAAAGCTTATGACCATAAATGAGGGTGGGAACGTAGATCGACCGGTAAATCGAGAGCTTCGCTTTTTGGCTCAGCTCTCTCTTCACCACGACGGACCGGTACAGCACCTGCTTCACGGCAGACGCTGCACCAATCCGCCTGCCGATCTCCCGCTCCCTTCTTCATTCGTGAACAAGATCCTGAGATACTGGAACTCCTCCACTTGGGGCAGGACACCCCAACTCTCACCGGAAACGAGCCCGACTTACTGCCGGCAATGCAATGTTCGCACTATTTCACATTTTGTCATAAGAAGTATTTTTTATGAAAAAATTAAAGGAAGTGCTACACAGTCTAACTATCAAGTAATGTCTGAAGTATGCATGATGCTTTTAATAATGGCACCATTCTAAACAGTCGCTACAGGATATAATGAGATCAGTGGTGTGGAGTTCACACTATTCGCCTGTGTCATAACCCGGTATGTAACCTCTCTGTGATGACTATGCCTTGCTTTGTTTTTCTTTTTTTAGATAGTAACAGATCCATTCCTGACCATCTATGATTATCCCCAAATGAGAAGGTAATTATTAATCAAATTAATTAGGTAGCAAGGGTCACCCTGAGTTTCATCTTTAACCAAGAACCAGGAAAAGATCTGGATAGGTTACGTAATGCCATCATTATGTCTCTCCCGCAATATTTAACATGCAGTTGCAATTTTTTGGCTGAATTAAAAAAAAAAAAAACTATTTTTTTGCTGTAATAAAATTGTGCATACTCTTGTGTTAAATGAGTAGCTAGGCAAAGTGGGTGCTTAACTTCCTAGGGCATTGTGTCTTCCAATAACAATCAAAAGGCATTTGGTGTCACAAAAATGTTACTATCAAGAAATTGATCGAAACTATGTCTGCAACACTGATCTTATTTACTGAAGCTAAGATATTTTCCAGTATTGATTTAGCACATGGTTCCTCTTATGTAAATCGTTACAGTTGATGAAAAAAAATTTATAAAGTTGCAACTAATAGTCATCAGAAGTGAATTAAAACCTTTACATTTACATTCTAATGTGGAAATTGTGGCATGAGATCATGAAAAGGCTATTGTCTAACTGTGTTGCTAGTCAATATATGAGTTTCAATCTCTGAAGTAAGTGACAGAAGTATTAAACTTCAAATTCAAATTTTCTTGTAGATGTACCTGTATTTCTTGTATTCGAATAACCAACTATGTATTTGCACCACCCAGCTGCTGCTCCCTCTTTTGCATGTTACAAAATCATTAGGAAGGTTTTTAGTGTTTCCATTCTGCTTTTCCATTTTGGCTTAGCTTTATGACACAGTGTAATGTGCTGCCGAGAACATCCACCTTGAAACTGAAATCCTTAAAAAGGATGGTTAAAAACACGCTTCATACATAACAAGCCGGAACCAATCCTGTCAACTTGCAGAGGCTGGCTTGTGAGAGCTGGAACAAGCGAGGTCTATCATTAGCAACACATGATTAGCTGCTTAATAATGTAGCCATGCTGAAATTCACATTATGCATTTTCTTTGTCTTTCTACTCTCACATAGGATAACACATAAAATGCTATCCATCTGTCTGTCAGTTCTTTTCTCCTGTCCTATTAACTATATATATCCCTATTAATTTCCTCTTCCATTTTGATCTTGATCTAGTTGTTTGTTTTTTTGTTTATTTGTGTGTTTGTTTTTTTAAATAGGGATTTTGGTGAGTATATAGAAGCATTTAACATCTGCTGTCTTACTTTGAAGAATCAGAGAGAAGTTCTCAAGAAAGGAAAAAGTCAACCACTTTATCATGCTGGTAATTTTAGTCATCTTGCCAGAAAAATCTAAATTTAATTTTGAATGTCATCATTGTTGAATCAACCAATTTACGTCATCGCTCATTTCTCAGCCACGCAATTGGTTTTCATTACGTGGATCTTTCTAAGCAGCAGTTCTGTTCCTTTAGAAGTTGACTTGCATAGAAATTCATCCATCTACTTAGAACCCAGAAGACACTGACTTAAGTCTTTAGATGAAAGTGGATGAAATCTATGCCAGGAGTGAAAAGGTCCACAGGTTGCAAAATGGTTAAAAAAATTAAATAATAAATTTGATCACGTTTCTGTTCTGCTAGTGTTCATTAGCCAGAACATTAGCCATTGATCTGGCAGCAGACTGATAGAAAAATTTGTTTCAGATGAATGAAATTCACTCCTGTTCTGAGTAGCATTCACCTCGATTCCCGACTGAGAACTTTTTCCACATTCTCTAGAATAAATTCTGTTTTGCCTCTGCAGTCTGCAGGCAAGATACTCACTGCACACATATATATTCCCTACAAACCCACTTATAAATGGCTTTTTATATTTTCTAATACTTTTCTTAGGATTATGACTCAGGAAAAAAATACCACTCTGTGATGAGAGCAGATATCTCAGCAGATTTGGTTTAAGACATTGGTAGAAGATGTAAGAGACAACATTATACAAACCAGAGGTGCAGAGAGGGGCAGTAATTGAAATGGGGTTGTCATTCATCAGGTTTCATAGAGGTGGCACAAACTGTGAGGTGCAGCACTCGTTTGTTTGTGTGAAAAAGGAATAAGCGTGAGTGCATCGGGGTGTGTGTGTGTGTGTGTGTTACCTGTCAGCCGACTAAAAAGGACTGTGGCAGATCATTTTCTTCATGCAGAGAGGTGGAAGAAACAAAAAACAGCACTCATTTATTTTGTCATTTCCTATTCTTCCTTTTGGATACCAGAAAATCACCTTCAATTTAAATTTATTTAGACAAACAATCGGCTGCGGCAGCATCAAGCAAACCTTTTTTGTTTTTTTATATTTTCAGCAGTGCTCCTTACAGACATTTTTCTTCATCATATACAAACAAAATTCTAAAAAGTTTTTAGTCCTGACAGTTAGAAGATGTAAGAAAGGGTACAATCTTATTCGGTACCTGCTCTATAATCTAATATTTACAAGACTTAAAAAAACAAAAAAGAAGGACTTTGATCTCAGCAACACTTAAAAATTTTGAAGTAAGGTTTCTAGTAAAACTAAATTACAGCCTTATTTACACTTTTAAATCTTACAATGCATTTTCAGTTTATTACAGATTTTCTTGCTGCATTTCTCATACAAAAGCATTTACAATTTGTCCACAAAAATGATAAATACATTTTTTTGATCCTACAATGATTTCAAGATTGAACAACTATGTTAGAGAAATTAAATTCTGTTCTAAGAAATGCACCAAAGTCGCCGGAAAAAAAAAACAAAAAAAAACGGTATCATGAAATATTGCACAAGCCATTCATACTTCATTTGACATGAAGTATGAAATTCATACTTCATATATCACCTGCTCACAAGGCGGCCATAGGGTGCCTTCACATGTGAACTCATGCAGGCCAGATTTTTGTTGACAGCAAAGATCCAGTGAGCAGACAGCGACTATCAAGTTCTGATTTATTGGGTGGCATTGAACTGTATGTTGAAATACGAAACGTCAGGGCTTCCAAGTAAATCTTTATTGTTTACTTCACTCCGAAATGCTGAAAATACCTCAGCCTGTCAAGCAGCAACGTCCCAAAGGCTTAGAATCCTAAACACTAGTATATGATTCACTTGCATTGCTATTAAATATTACATAAATGTTTGTTTTTATCTTTACTCTATACCTATATTTTTCAATGTGCAGCTGGCATTTAATTCTAAATATTTAAAAATATTCTTAATATAATGCACACCAAAAAGTAAAACTATTTTTAAGCTTTCAGGAGACGGAGCTATTGCGAGGTAAGAGATGGCGTCCATCCTGTATAGACGGATGCGCATTAATGCACAACCGTCCTCCTATTGCCGGTCTGTAATTACATGATGAAATTACATGTTGTGACACACCGTATGAAGAACACGGAAACGCATCTCAGAGAGTCCTGACATTTAAACTGTAGACCTTTTTGTTGGGAGGCAACCGAATACGCCCACAGAAAATAAAATATCTCCATCGTCTTTTCAAAATTTGCCACATCGTTGTGCTCATGATTAGATCGAGCGGCCTCAATCATTCCCACAGCCTGTAAGCAAGAGGGAAATAGAGGCAAATTAAGAGTATTAAAATGAGATACTGCAATGTAATTGCAACTGCGCATTTGGCAATAACTACAGTCCGGTTTCAGTGAGAAAATGGTGCAAAATTAATTGCTAATATGCAAATGAGGCCCCAAAATGCTTCTGGTTTGTGGCTTTTATAGCTTTCAAAGTACATCTGAGCTGTAGATTTATTTTCACAGTTACTATTTTTATTGAATAGGATATTACACATCTTATTAAAACAGAACACTTGATTAAAGTATTCAACAACAGGCCTTATAATATTCTTTGTCTTATTTTCCTCACAGATATGAGGAGATGGATTATAGATTTACAAAATTTTATTATGACTTAATACTCAGATTTTATGTGGCCACAATGAACAGCACTTTCCTTCTTCAAATCAAATGTGTATAAACATCCGTTTCTTTCTTTTCTTCTCAAAAAACAGCAACAAAAAAGAAATAACAAAAGAAATTACTCATTTGAAACTAGCATCTTCCTGAATATCCCGGGGAGGCAGATGGGGCATAAAAGCTCAATTCCAAATGCATTATAATCTAAATGTCATGTTCAGTGATTATAAAAGGTTTAAAGAGGGAATGTGTGTTTTTGATGTGCAATTTATGAGCACAACAAAAACACAATGAAGTGGAGGCACCCCAGTACACTGGACTGAAATACAGTGGATGGACTGTATGCTGTTTTATTTGACCTTAATGTCTCAATCTTTGTCATACACTCACTTTTATGCCTTCTTGTTGGAATAAGACTTTTATGACCTCCTGTGAAACACTTCTTGTATTTTTTTGATTCCTTAATAATCATAAAACAATTGCTAAAGCACAATATCATTTACAGAATGTAGACTGGAACGAACACAGGGCTGAAAAACCTGAGTAAGTGTTTCGCTAAATACAGTAGTTCTATTATTTGGGTAAGGAACAGATTTTATTGTCAAAATGATATGCAAGCTGTTAAGTTGTCATCCAAATGATATCAGAGACTGTCATATGAATCATTTTCATTTTTTTGCATATGAACCATTCTCTCTCAGGACACTTTTGGCAGTGTGATATTAGCCTGAGGAAGCCTGTCCTCGCTGACACGAACAACTGTGTCCCCCAGTTGCATCTGTTCCCACCTACAGCCACGTGTCCTGCTTTTTTGTGTCCTTGAGCTATAAAGCGGAGCGGTGATGCCTGCTCCAGTTTTCTGTGGGTAAGAATCTCAGCCAGACGGCTAAACTTTTAGAAGCCTGAGAGAGAGCAGGCTTTTTAAATCACTAAAACACTTTTGCCCATTCTCTGTCAGTCTGAATCTTTCACACAGAAAAAATACATAAAGTGAAGATCCACTCAACATAAAAACAATGAAGATACATTGTTGTTGTTTTTTTCCCTCCCTCTTTTCAGCAAGGGATGAAAAAAAGAGCCTGTGGGCAAAACAACAAAACATGCAGCAACCGTCCAATCTAGGCAAGCATCTGTGTGTGTATAGACTTTAACAACAAACTTTAAGAGCCTAAGCTGCAGCTGTGCCTAATACACATTAAATTAGAGTTCCTCTCTTATCGTGTGGGGGTGCAGGGATGCCTTCGACTCATTTGTTGACGTTGCTGGAGCACAGATTTGCGTGCTTTTGTGTCCTGAAATTGACCTTTCAGTGTTGTGAATCTCAATAAAGGGCCCCATAAATCATTGCAGGTGTCTCAAACATGCCGGCAGGTAATTAATTGCAGGGGAGTTGGAGCCAATCTGAGCTGAGAGCTCAGGGGTGGGCCAGGAAATATGCACACGAGCAGGCTTCTTTTGGTGGCTTTCTGTTTCACTTGTGATTTCAATGGCTTTTATTTTCTTACATCATTAAATTCCAATTATGGAGTCATTTTTTGAAATTTGTTGTTAAATCAGACTTATCTGTTTGTTAACTAAATAAAGGTTGTTTGTTTTTTTTATCTTTTTGCGGAAAGAAACTCTGGAAGTCACATTTACCAGGTAGAATGACTGACTCCATGGACACCAATAAAATGACAGAACGGCCTTTTACCCTCACAGAGTTTAAAAACCAATCATGATTAACAAAATTTAGCTTTTTTCACAAATAAAATTCCAAAAGTAAATCCTTAGATGTCAAAGCACAAAACTGATTTCTACAAAATAATGACAATTAAATATGTTTAACCAAACAGATGATTACATAAATATCCAACCGCTTCAATCCGGCAAGATATGATGGCATCTTTGACTGCTATCACAGCACAGAGTGGATAGATCTCCATCTGGCTTTCTGCAGTTTTATGCCATTCTTCCATGAAAAACTGAGCCAGGTCTGTCAGGTTGCATGGGGATCAATTATGAACAACCTTTTTTTTTTTTTTTGAATCAAGGTTTGAGCTCCTCTGGTGAAATCCCAACAACATTACAGGAAGGTTCCGCAACATTCCAGATCACAATAAAATAAGTTCTTTCCTTGTCTTTTACCTGGAGGTTACAGAGCAAAAAGAAAGTCCAGGCTCCAGAAGGGACACGTTCTGCTGCTGCAGTGGGCCACACAGAAAAAAAAAAGAAGAAGACATATTTCATCTTAAAATGAAAAAAGGACATACACTTTGTTGAAAGTTTGTTTGAAAGTTCTTCATTTTTGTCCAGCATGAACACCTGGATAATTGGAATGGAGACAACACAATTATCCCAAGACTCAGATCACAATTGGTTTTGGAACGAAAACAGAGGCTTCCATTAAGCACTTGGAATTGCCCCAAGCTTACTTTATAGCAAACTATGTCGATATTTGATCGTGATGCACAATTTTGGATATTTTAGTGTAAATCAGTGGAAAGACTAATCGCTTGGTAATACAAAGATTGTGAGTTCACAAGTGTCCCTTTACAAGATGCTGAACTTTGACTTTCCTACTGATGTATCAGAGTGTAAAACGTAAAACTGTTGCATACAAGCTCTTTGAATAGAGGCTTGATAACAAAAAGCCCTGCATATGTTCAATCCTTTAACATTCATAAAACAGATAATTAATTAATGGCATTCATGCAATGATGAGTGTAGGCACATTTCTTGCTGAAACTGTAATTCCTCATAGCAAGATTATGATCTTAGCTTTGCATCGATAAACAGATTAAGTCCTACTGGGCATTCTAATACCAAGCATGCGATTTCTAGAGCTGAAATTTTAAATTGGGTTAAGCAAAGGCAGGTGTTCTTGCATGAATTATCCAGTTATAATGTGTACTCTTGTGGTCCTATACAATCACATTGGCCCCTCGAAAAAGAATAAACAACCACGCTAGTACCAGAGGCTAATTGTCTCGCAGAGTAATCACAAACAAGGGGTAATTATTTATCGCCAAAGCTTCCTTATTTAATTTCTAGTTGCCGCAACAGTGTGGACGTAATATGAATGGGCAAAGCGCAGGTGCAAATCTGCGCGAGCACTCATGTTTGATTAAAGATACGAGGCTTGATTGCAGAATACCATGGGGAGACGAAGGTGTTAATTGGCTTTAGATGTGGGTGCATGAGCTCGTCTGCAAAATGTTCGCCCATGGAGAGGCACAGCTTTCAAATACAGCTAAGGAAGCCCTGCTGTGGATCAGCCTGCCTTAACAGCCTGTAACTTCTACAAAATAAAATAAACATAAAGCACGAACGATGGAGGAGATATAATGAGAATTTCATGTGTATTTTAGGATTTTTGAGTTTATTCAATCTAAATTTGTGGGGATTTATTTTTGCGTGTACAGAAGTGTGTGTTTGTGACGGATTGATTTCATAGCTCAGCTCCCTCTGTCCAAGTACAACCAGTGATCCAAAGGTTAGACATGATCTGAGCGGCAGACGATGAGGCTGAGGAAACTGTGCGTGCGATTTTCTCCCCAGCTGACTTAGGCGATTGTAACTTAGAATTATGTGATGAGACTTATTTGGGTATCCAGGACAGCCACTCAGATGTCTTGGCTGCTGGCTAACATGAACACAAACATAGAAACTTAATTCCACTCACTATTTTATAATCTGTACACCTTCTACTTTGTTTAGTTTCTCTTCAATATCAAACACGAACACAGATTACAATATGTTGGTAAAATCACGTTTGTTTGTTTTCTTTCCCACATGCACCAAACTTTAACCTTGGCACAAGACATTTGTGTTTTGTAAATATGTTGATTTAGTTATTTTTCTTTTAAACAAAACAATTTATTTTTTCTTTAGAAGGCATTTATGTGTGTATAGTTTGTGTGGACACATATATTTTTATTACATTTTTAAGAGAAATGGGCTCCACTGTCACGCATGGATTAGAAGATGTTGCAATTTTGGATTTCAGTGAAAATTTAAATGAAAATTTTGACAGAGGAATACAAATGTATAACTCGTCTCATATGTTTTTAAGATATAAGTAAAATATACCAACACTGTGTTAAACTTTAAATGACATCACCTCCAGCTGCTTCATTTCATAACCAAATGTTCCTCAAAATAAAACAGGTCCATCACAGAGCAACACCATAGTTGGTTGAAAGTTTTTTTCCTTTTCCTTCGGTACAACTTTTAACTTTTATTTCATGTAGTTTCTTTTTTAATTTTGTTCTGGTGTTTCTCAAAAACAACAAACACAGCCCTCCTCACGAAGCTGTTGCTGGCCCAGATAAAAAATGCTTAACAGTGCTTGACCAGCCATGTTATATAACACCACCACACTGCCTGAAGTCAGGCCTGCCTTAAAGTGATATTAACCTCGGATGATGTTGATCTATGTCTAATATATAAATGTGTGTGTTCGTGCGCGCGTGTGTGTGTGTGTATATTGTTTTTCTTTACAAGAAAAATGTGAGGTTATAGGCTTGCCTTCAACTCAACTCCAACAATGTTTTGTCAGTTATTCAGTTGGCACAAAATTCATAGACTAATTTTTTACTTTCATTTCAGAATTTAGGATCAATCCAAGGTAGTAAACTGAAAATATTCTAGCTCTACAAATGTTCATTTCCTAAAGCAAATTGGATATTGTGCCAAATTAAAGCAATGAAGTTATGCAAGAATGAAGTAGAAATGTGCCAAAAGTCCCTTTGTGAGATGGTAGTTATTTTGTACTAAATGTCTTCATTAATTAAACAATGTGGAGATGTGTGGTTAGTCTTCCTGTCATCAAGTATTGTTTTCTGGAACATATTTTGCTTAGTGACACCTAATAAAGTTTCTTAGCTCTTCATCGTGTTTTTCTTTGATTTTTTAGTTTTGCCATCAGCCTACAAAACAGTATTGTGCAGCTGTTGACATGTTATCAGTGTTAATTTGTCACAACAAATTCTGTTGTTCACATTGTTGTTGTGCAATTCTCTCATGTGAAGTCTACATGTTTTCCATGAGCCTGTCTTGGTTTTCTCCCAGTATTGCAGTGAACTTACACAATCGAAAAAACATGCATGTCTATAAGTGATTCTAAACTGACATGGACTTATAATTTGCATCTGACAGTCCAGGTTGAACTCCACCTTTTGTCCAATGGGAATTGAGATATGCTGCTGTTAACACTCCTTCAGAAAGCTAAAAAAAAAAAGAAAGAATTATGAAGAAATAAATGAGTTTGTGTTGCAAATTGTCTCCTCTTATACCCAAAAAGTATGATATTCAAGGTCTGCTGAAGGATTTTTTTTGACTGACTGACTGAATAAGTGGAGTCACTTGGGACCCTCTTTTATGATCTCTCAGCTTCCTCTGCTGGACTGGACTGTTCCACTTTAGCTCATCCTTTTTCTGTCCCCGTCCTCCCACTCCGATGAAGGCATTCAGACAAAGAAAAGTCCCCTCTGCACCTCCACATGAGAGCAATGCATTGAAGAAAAGAAGCAGAGTATTTAGAGTTGACGGCTCTTATCAGCTGGGACAGTCCGACCGAGTACTTCTCTTGTTTAAGATGTTTCTTGGGCCCCAGTGATAACATCTAATCAGACCACTTTTTTTGAAAAGTTTCAGTCCACTGCTACCAGTTTGAAAGCATCAACCTTCTCATAAAAAGACACTCTGGTAGAAGAGAAGGGAAGGGAAAGCAGAAAAAAAAAAAAATCAACCAAACTTTGGACCTTACATAATAGACACAAACATCACACCAGGTTTTAGCCATAACTGATTGAAATAGAAATTAAATACAGAATTTGTGTTACAATGCTGGTCATTAAACAAGCAGGTTTTATTCACCAGGTATTTGGTGTAACTATAAGTAATTTTGACTTTGAGAGTTAAGCAATGCTAGGCTGAACAACCAGACCATCTAATGTCAACCTGCCCGTCTTCTATGCTTTGCTTTAGTGGCTTGGATAGGTTATAGTGCTAATTAAAATAATTATCCCTTTATTAATTCCTTTTTCCTCATCTTCTTTTTTACCTGAATAAATTAAAAAAGAAGTTCTATATTTATTGGTCCGATCTCAAAAAGCAACACTACTGCTTTCATATAATGAAGAATCAGCTTTTATGACATACAGTTCATTTGGTTACTGCTGTATTTCATTTCAGCATCAACAACTTGGGTTAAAACTGCCAGATAACTTGCCCTTGATTTCCAACTTGAAATCTTTCTCCGAACTTGAAAGAAATGTAAGACATTAGTTCATCTGGGAAATTGTGAGAAAGCGTTTTTAGGACTCAAGCGAAACACAAACCTCATGAAGTAAACACAGAACAGCTGTGAACCTTCCCAGCAGTGAGTGAATCGACTGCTGGGTTAGGCGATCGCAAAAGAACCCAAACCAACATCTAATGCACTGCTGGGCTCAGTTGCCTGAGGTAAAAATCAGTACTTATGATTCAACGTCAGGAAGCGGACCACTATAGACCAAAGGGAACACAGAGGTCAGAGCCATAAAATCTGTTGTTCAACAGAAAAGCTTAAAGGAGTGTGCCTGGCCATTGTTTGTGATCAAAATTTGAATATTATCGCTGGATATTGTATTATTAGCATTAAATATTTGTTGGTGTTTTTAGTTTTGTTATTTCTGTAGCTTTCTCAAGCAGATCTGGAAACATTTCAACTTCGGGGGATAATTTTGCCATTTTAACTCTTTAAAAATGTGTAAAAATGTGATTGCCCAAAGTTCTCATAAAATTAATTTCAAGAACCACTAAAATGAACTGTTACACACCACAGGTTTCATAGGCATAACAACAAATAAAAACAAGAACACATGTCGAATGACTTTTTTTTTTTTTTTTTTTGTTTTGTGGATTGAAAAGACAGCCTTGAAACCCACTCAGGTGCAAGTAAATTAAATTACTACACTGGAGCTTTGAGGGAGAACTATCAAAATTAAAATCAGAGTAACTTAATTGGAAACTCGTGGTGGCATGGTTGCTTGTTTTGAATCTGCCCCCCCTCCCTTTTAAATATGCTTCAATAAACGGCTGCAGATAAAAATGTCACGAAGTCAAAACAAATTAAGAGTTCGTCTTATCATTAATGATTCACAACTTCGAATGTGCCGTTTAGGCGTTTGCCATATTTGGGAAACCTTGCACGAAAACTGGAATGTATTTGTAAAACGCTGAGGAAATCAGCTTTTGTTTTAATGTTGGAAATTCATAGGTTATTCGCATTAGCATTATTCTCATTATGTGGCCAACAGCACAGCATCGACTAATAAAGTATGAGCAAACAGATATTATATACATCAATGTACCACCTGTATGTGGTAGACAGCAGAAGGCTACACATGTTCATAGTAAACATAGTTTATATGTGAAATGCGCCTGTTTCCAGTGATATTTTGCCCGTAACCACGCTCTCGGGACAGATATGTTTAATGTTGGATATGCATGAGAGTGTTGTTAGGAGTGTCTGTGATCTGCCTTAACTAAAGAAAAGAGGACAGGGTAAGCAAATAGCCAGAAGCTTCAGGATGTCAGGATTAATACCAACTAACAAGAAGAAAGAAACGCACATGCACGGGCACACACTCGTGCAGGGAGGGTGCTGTGTGTGGGTGAGGGGTTTGGAGATTATCAACTCTCGTAATGTTCAGTGGAAGTTGAGCACTGACCTTGTTTCACCTGGCCCTCTCCTCTTTAGCTTCCCCCATCCTCCCCACTCTCTGTCCCTGGAAGAGCTTACGCAGGTCTTTTGTAACACTTGAGGGATACTTGCTCCTGCTGGATTTCTTTTCCTTGTCACTTAGCCAATGCTTTGCTCCTGTGCTGAATTTTTTATCAGAAACAAATTTCCTCTGGAACCTGAAAACGCTTTGCTCACACTTTTTGCTAATGTTCAGCATACAGGATATTCAGTCTTGCATGCACCTTACAAGATAATTTTTTCCCCTCTCTCCGTCTCGAAAACACCTAAATCTTTGACGCCCAGTGCAGTTATAGGAAAACTTATATCTAAAGTTGGTGTTTTGTAAGAGTGTGCTAAAAATTTAAGATAGTACGGTAAAGCTCCCCAGTGTCGAATGTACATCTTACATGAGCTCCCAAACAAAACTTACTAAAAATCTTCCTGCCACACTGACTCTATTACAGCATGTCAGAAAAAATATGCTTGCTGATATCAAATGATTTCACTTTTGTGCTGATATACGGTTCATTTTTTTTGTTTGTTTGTTTGTTTATTGAGAACCGCAGTTGTTTTGCAGCAGTACAAGGACACTATAAGGCCCTGCATTTATGTAAATATCCTTTTTCACTTTCCACATATTTTCGCATTACAATTAAGGTCCCATTATATCTGGAAAACGAACAGCTTTAATATTGTAAAATACAATTAACTCACATCTCCACTATTCAGCCTTAGCACTAAAACTATGCCCTATGTGTGGACATTTAGGGCATTGTAAGTACATTCAACTTGCCATTTATTTTAGATGTTTGCAGCATAAATGCAATTGAAGATTTGGAATGTAAAATGCTACTACAGGGGCGGTATTATGTAAAATTAATCATGTTGTGTTATTCCCTCATCAAAAAGAAAATAATAAAGAAATACCTGGAATGTTGTTTTGATTCTTTCGTGTTTGAGAAATCCTTGAATCTCCCATGGCAACCATTCAGAGGGGCAAATTGGTCTCACCAATATGTATATATATTCAGCTATATTTACATCTACAGTGTTCTTTTTTTACTGAACACAAAGTAGTGCATAATTTTGTAGGGGGAGGAAATGGATTAATTATTTAAAATTTGATTCACCACTATAAATCTGAAAGTGAGGCATACATTTTTAAACTGCCCCAATGAGTCTGTGCTTTGTAGATTCATCTTTTTTTCTATTATTGCAGCTGCAGGTTTTCTGGGAATATGTCCTTTCCAGATTTGCTAAATGAGCATCTGTGATTTTTGCCTTTGACTCTTAGCGACATACCTCAAGCTCCGTCAGGTTGCGTGGGCCGTCTTATACGAACATCAGCTTTAATGTATTGACACAGATTCTCAATTAGATTAGGTGCAGTTCATTCTGACATAATTTTATCTAAAGTATTTCGTTATTACTCTGCTCATTTATTTAACATCCACTCAAAGGGGGACGTTAGACTTTCTCAAGTCTGTTTAATCTCTAACATGGCAACATTTTTCAAGGTACTTTAAGATGACCAACAAGTTATTCTTAGTGTTAAAGATAGCTTACAGTCAGTAATTATGTATGTAGGGATCGCAAATTGTGACATGAATTAGTGAACTTTGAGAAGTTTATTTTTTATTATTATTATTATCTATTGATTAATATTTGGGCTAACACAAAAATGAGGTCCGAATGTTATTTGACTGATTAAGAGAAAGATGTATCATAATCATGATTACAACTTGGCTTATGTGCCTAAAATAACAGTGTGTTCTGTTATTTGGATGAAAAAGAGAAAACAAAACAACAATCTGCAACCTCAAACTCCAGCTGCTTCACCAGACCCCAACCACGTTTCCCCATGAGTGTGTTGATCAGGTTCTTGTTTTTTTTTCTTTTTCTTTTTTTTTTTCTTTGAAAGAAATGTCTCTGAACCAATGCTTGATGCCTTTGTGATTTTTTTGAATCTCTTGTTTTCATTGTATCCGATAAAGATGAAAGACAAATACAGGGATTGGATGGACTTTCATTTTTAATAATTCCACTTATTTTCAGGCTCACATTTTCTTTGTTTCTGTGTATTTCATAAAATATAGAAGTTTAGTTTAAATTTGAATATTTATAAATTGCCGTTGAGAATTAAAACGGTATGGTGTAAATATGAAATATGAGTTTGACATGAATAAACATGCTCTATAAAGACCAGAGTTCATCCATTTTTTAATTGATTCTGTTTGATAACTCAGATCAATTGGAATATATGTACGACTGAATGGAAATATCTTTTTTTTTAATAAAGTGCCTTGACACATTTATTTTGAATTGGCACTACATAAATAAACTGAATTTAACAGAAAGTAACGTTTCTGAGGTCATTTGACTGAAAATGTTGATCTCATTTCAAGGCTTTGCATTAGTTGTTACTAATATTCAAGATCAAACGTTTAAATGCACTGTGGGTGGACTGTGACAATTTTCAGCTTGATTGAGCCTGACCAGTGACCAATTTAAAAAAACGAATTCTTTTTCAGACCAGTGAACACATCAAGCCTTGCCAAATCCCAAGGACAACAGCACTCTTTGCTTCGGCAGCAAAGAGTGCTGTCACACACTGCACTGTATTATGAATACCAGTGAGGTGTTTAGCAATAATGCAAGATGAATCTGAGGCATGTAAGGAAGTATTTAAATGACGTGTCTGGGTGACATTCTGAGTGCAAAAAAAAAGAAAATAATGAGACTTATAATACCAGCTTTGAAAAATGTTTTCTGCCATTTATTATAAAGACCTAAAGTTTCTCTCTTCTGTGTTCCTGCTCTTTTGAGTAATCATCCACCCATCTGAGTTTTTGTCCTTTTACACCTTAAGCTCTAACAAGCTGCCTAAGCTCCTTTTGTAATTAATATCCATTTCAATTTTGACCCTTTCCTTGTCTCCCTATTCCTTTGCTTTTTCCAGACCAAGTTTTTAGATGCATGATTTATAGTTTGAGCTCTGTGACTGAGCCATAAATATTTTACAAGAAGCAAAATGGCATTTTTTGTTTGTTTGTTTTCTTTGTTTTGTTTTTTTCAAGGAGAAAAAGAAATGTGGGTTGAGTATAAAAAGGGAGAAAGGGAAAAAAATATTTTAGGAGTTTATGAAGTGCATGAAAACAATTAATCATTTCTTTAAGATTATGCTGATACATTACATAGACTGGTTATGTAATATGTCGTTTCGGCATTGATCTCAGCTTCACTCTAAAGTATGATTAATTCTTTGGAAACATCACTCTGATGTTTGAAGAATATACCATATACAATAGTTTTGGTTGACAATAGCAAAGTGATAAGCAAACAGGTGAGTAGCTTACTGAGATTGTTATGAAAAAAAAAATTGCAGAACGGAGTTTATTTCTGATAAAACGTTCTCATTATAGGCCTGTACACAACAGCACACCCAATTAAAATACTCAAAGTTTGATGTAGTAGCTTGTTCTGCATACTTCAGCATGTACAGCTATTTTCTAGCAATGAATACGATGTGCACAATACTTAATAAGTCACCTTTTTACAACGTTTCTAGTAATTAAATATTTTTTCCACTATTTGTTTTTGCTAGTTATTTAATACTTACTACATTAACAGTCATTTTGATTCCCTCAATTATTTTATCATCTTACTGCGGCCTGTTTGTAGTTTATCAGTCTAGTTCTCACAACCTTGGAAAAAATCTTCATGTGTTGAAATATGCGAGGATGAAAACACAAGCTTTGAAAGAGTGTCCTAATTTTTTCCACATGACAACGTATAAACTTGCGAAACAAAGCTTACAAAGAAAATAAGCAGGCAGCATCTTTTCCACATGCCCACTATTTGCTGCGAAAAAGACAACATTACCGATTTCTTGTTTATCTTTTCCGACTTTGTTGTGTTATCCTCGAGAAGCTTTGAAAGGTTGTGTATGGGATATTTCTCCGAATCCTTGAATTTAAAAAAGTTAAGGGAAAATTTAATGGACTCCTGTGAAATAGTCGCTCAGCAGCAGGCTCAGGGTATAAACTCTCTATTGACTGCCCATGCATGAGTTTTAATTCTTTTTATTTGGTGCTTCTTCAGCCCCAGTTTTAATGCTGCCCTTGGCCTCTGACTATTGTAGGCAATATCAAAATCTGCCACTGCTTGTTTGTGCAGCACATGTTGAGACTGGGACCCTTTATTGTTGTCCCTGCACCACAGGACACGGGACTGTGTTCCAGTTAAGCTTTCAAGTCTTGTCTTGCATGCAGGGCAGGGAGGAGCTTGTGCTTCATTCATTATTCTCTAGACATGCAACATTGTCATATATTAGGCTAAGACTAACTAGGATAAATGAAATGTAAATTAGCATCAAAACAAAGTATTCTAGTCATGTTTCAGTGTAGACAACACAAAGTTTTAAAATACTTGCAATCCATACCATAATAACAACTCTGATATTCAGAACTGCAAAGTCCTGTGTGGTTGAAGGAAGCAGAATGCCCTGCAATGCATTTAGGTGTGGTGCAGCTACTGTATGCAGCTCAGACAGTGAGATGTCAACAGGCACAGAGTGACTGACAGTTAATGGGAGATAGATGATCATCAGCCAAAGGAGAACAGATGGTAACAAGGGAAAAGTGCACACACACACATGCACACCCCCGCACGTACATACCTGTGCACAGGGACACATATCCAACAGTGGCATAAAATAATTACTCTATCAAGGGCACCTTCTGGTACTCTGGAAAATATGGGAATGTGTATGCCCACTCTTACTGAAATAGATGCTGCTGACTTGGTTGAACTGTCAATCAAGCAGTTTCATTTCTCACATACTGTGACTCAACTTAAATGTATCTACAGATTCGCACTGAGGCGCCGCTGCCTTTTGCATGCATGAGGGTAAAAACCTCTCTTACCGTCATTTGACCGTCAAACCTTTTAATCAGCCAACTAATTATTTTGTTTTCCTTGTATACTTATGTCTAAGTCATAAAACCATCAGATGATATTTTCTGCATGTTATGAGTAAAAAGTAAAAGAGTTGTATTTGGAAATGTCTGTGATGTCTAGGGGTAAATAGATTAACACTTGTTTAAGAAACGTTTGTACCCCATCAAGTGTAAATATGTGTATATACTTGCAACCTATAAAACCAAATGAAGAATGTTTTATATATATACTACATAACGGAGAGGATTGCTGGTTCACAGAGATTAACCTCTGTGGGTGGTGTTGGTGGGAGAGTCTGCGGATGGATACAGGTGTGCCTTGTTGCAGTTCAACGGATCAGGTGTAGCGCTCCAAGTCCAACAGGCTCTAAACAGATGTTTACTGTGCTGAGCTCAGCAAGGTTGGATAATTGTGTGCTAATTTCACAGCTGACTCTATAATTCTTTGAGGCACAGTCTGCACACTATCCTCAAGAGTCACACTGTGTGCTGCCACAGCGTTTTTACAGGTTTAGCCCTTGCTTTGCAATAGTTTGATTTTATTTTTTATTTTTTGTGGTGTCCAGTATGAACAAAAGAAGGTTTAAGAAGCTCAGATAATTACACAGAAGGTGAGGTTTTTATAAGTGGACAAGATGAGCAATGGCTAAGACATATTTTTCTCATTTTATACCACCTAAGATTTGACCTCCTTAGATGAATTCAGAAGTCCCAGCTATAAGATAATATACAGCGTATTATTATGTTTCAGTGTAGAATTATTTCTCTTCATATGCTCCCTTCTACTTTTCTAACTGCAAAATGCGCAATGCCTCAAAAAACTACACAAAACAAAACTATTCCATTGCCTAGTTGTACTTTTACAAAATGTGTTACAAGTTGAAATTGAAACCTTTTGTGTATGTTATTTTATGTATCCAATCAAGGCAAGATCTTGCATAATTGTGAAATGAACTGAACCAACATGAGGTTTCTCACAAATAAAAACATGAAAACCATGACACCTTTCAGAAATTTTTCTGGCAATGTTTTTCTTTGCAAAAAAATTTCAGAGTGAGTGACTATGATTTAAAATTTATTGTCTACTTGTCAGATTTTCAATTAATTCCTGGGTTCTACTGACCATTTTAACACATGCATATTCTTTGATCTTGATTCTTCCATTGCTGCTCAGGCTGCATGCCCAGGGCTGTTGTCCAACTGAAAGGCTCCTCCATTCTCAAGTCATCTCAACGTGATGCTGCAAACACACTTTTCTCTGGCCAGCCTGTCAGTTTAGGTTGACGGTCATGTCTCGGTAGGTTTGGAGTTGTACCATACTGTTTTCATTTTCAGAAGACTGGTTCATTAATGCTCTGTGACGCTGTTATAGTTTGGGAAACTATAAACTAATAACTCTGCTCTAAATTTGTCCACAACTAATCCCTGACCATGTATGACGTCCCTTGATTTTTATGAGTCTGTTTGTCCACTCATGTTCTCTAAACCTTGGAGGCCTTTTCAGCACTGCTGTATTTACACTGAGGTTAACTGCACATAATCGAATCCATTACAAGTGACAGTTATGCATAACTTGGTCGACACAAAAAACTTTCCAGGGTTATGTATACTTTTGAAAGACATAGTAACTACATTAATCTGGATATTTCACATCGTATCTAAACTCACACAAAACTCCTGCCTCATAATAATCAAGTTGACCCAATGATTTATTTACAGACATGTCAGTGAATCTAAAATCTCCTTTTTGAGTCATAGGTGTGATGCTGAAAAACCAAGGGCAAGTAGAGGAATAATATATAGTAAAATCGTGGGCCTTCCATAAGCTCCCTAGTGTTTTTGTTTTAGCAATATCTATTTGAAGCATTTTAACATAATGCTAGATTGAAGTAGCTGCAACTTCCATTTAAAAAGCTGTTGTATTTTGTGTAATTCTTTAGTTCTTTTCCTGTTCCCAATACTAGTATCTTTCGTGCAGTAAACTGAAGTGCATCCAAAATGTGAAAAAAGCCACTAACCTTCAGCAAAAGTGAATGAATGACCTACTCAGTCATTGAAATGAGAGAGGTGACTTAAATCAGCAAAGCCATTCATGGTTTCCACCTCTGAAGTTATCACTTTAACCAGATTATATTGATTTACTGGGCAACCATCTGTATTTAGTCTTAACCAATTTCAATGAGACCAGATGGCAATCTGCCTGCGAATGTATTTTTTTTTCTTCCATTACACGCTCTGCCTCCCTCTCTCAGACTCGCACGCTTTGGATCCACACTTCCAGATTGTGCTTTTATCCAAACTATCCCACATTTTCTGCACCTCCTTATTTACTTTTTCTGTTGACCCGACCTCAGTGTGGGATGCAGAAAAATATTGCCTAAATTAAACATTACTGACAGAGAAAGTTGAAGAAAGAATTTCACAGGGGAAATAAATACTTAGCAACAAGGAGTGTGTAGACAGCTAGAAACAGGAAAGATGAAACAATTTGATATGTTAGATATAGCACAGTAGAACTTTAAGAACGTTGATCACATGATGGCAAAAAACTGCAAAAATAAAGTAGCACACCAGTGAAGGGTGTGAAATGAAAACCACAAGTTTCAGCTTACTTTTTCAGATTTTTGTTTTCATCACTTTGAACACAAAACAAATAATGTATAACATTTATAGTAAGTCTCAAATCCAAATACCAACAGGCCCTAACTCTGCATTACATTAGGAACAGAGAGAATGATTGCGTTAACTGTGGGTGCATTACATTTAATGATGCTGATTGCAACTTCCATCTTAAATCAATTTCTTTTACTATCGAAACCTACAGTGCAGCAAACAGGGTCTTATTTGGCGATGGTTCTATGATCTATAACACTATCATAGCATTTCATGCAATGAAAACCAAGTGTCGCCATAGATTTGGTGTACTGTTTTTTCCCCCTCACTTTGTTCAAACAAACAGTGCTAAATTGTTGTAAGAGCCTGCTCTGCATCACATCTTTTGTTTTTTGTTTTTTTTTATTATTTTCTGCCAAAAGAAAAGCAGATTCTGTCTTGGCATGATCTCTTTTAGTCTTGCAACAACCACTGGTAAACTACTGTGCAGAGAGTCAAAGCATTTACCTAAGGCTCTTATCCTGTTTTTTCTATTCAAAAGCAAACGTGTATGTTTAAGATGTTCATTTTTTAGCAAAGGTGGGAAGTTATTAGCTATATCTCAGTTACATTTACTTGAGATATCTTTTTGACAAAGTAATTCCAACAGTACCTTTCATATAGCATACCTTTTTACTTATACTTTTGTAACATTATGTGCATTAGTTGGCCTCTCTCTCTCTCATTCTCTCTGTCATGTTTCCAATTTATCTTCACCAATTGATTAGCTTTCTAAGTTCTATTTTGCAGGTTACATGGCCACTGGCTTAAATATACTTGTAGGAGGTGATCAGCAAAAGCTCTGACCCTCTCTTTGTCCAAGTTTCCAAAAGATAACACTGAAAATTTAATTATACACACCAAACTCCATCAGTGTCTTGTAATCAAATGTTTTTGCCGTAGAAATACTGGGCCAAGAAAAGAAACGCAAACGTCCTTTGATTCATGTTGAAAAGGCTTCTCCTCTCAATCACGCCAGTCCAGCTACAGCAGAATATCCAGATGGCACCGCTTCCTTGACACCGACCAGACTTTGAAAAGTTCAGGGAAGATGAGTTGTTCTTCCGTGCTCAAGCACACCCAAAACCCAACAATCTAACTTGATTGCATTGCTGAGCCTTACACATCAGCTTTGACTCCAGTGAGGTGACATTCCAAAGAAATTATGATTCTCCAGATTGGCATGCCCCCATACAAGCCCCCACGCTTTCCTGCCACCTGGCTCACAGTCTTGACAGTCTTCCACGCAGAGAGTGGCCCCAAGAAGTATTGAAGAGGTACATTCGATGCCACCTTTTGCATCCGAGCCACCCTCAATGCTCCACTAACTGAATCTAACCCCACTAGAACAAGCAGTGTCCTCTTGAGGATGGTCCTCTTGTCTCACCATCCAAGTTAGACTTGAATTGCTCTTAGTCTCCATTTCCCTGATCCCAATTCCTGAACAACACGCACCCATATCATGAGCACTTCAAATGCACCATGCTACAGTGCCGATTCTCCAAAGAGAAGCAAAAATGAACCTTTTATACAATTATGTTATTTTTCATGAATGACTGAGAGTTTGTAAATCCATCAGTTTGAAGCTTTTTTACTTGGAAGGTCAACAGTGATTAAATAAATGTCAAACTATTAAAGGAGAAAGGGAAACAAAAGACAACAGAGTGTGACTAGTGTGATTTATAAATGATGAGGGAATGACAAGAACATACGAATGGTTGGAGGACAAAAGGCAGCACAATAAAAAAATGACAAGATGAAGTGCTGAAAGGGATAAGATGGATTTGTAGAGGTGAGTAAAACTGTAGCAAGAGATAAATACACTGGAAAAAGATTGACACGAAAGGACTTAAAGAACAACAGGAGTTTAAACAAAATAAAGGGCTCAATGAAAAAAAAATATACATGAAATCAGGGGTTGGCAAGAAGAGCCATTTGTCTTTTTGTCAGACACATTGTGCTAAAATTGTTGGATGCTCTTTAAGAACCCATAATCTGTTTCCAACTAAATAGCAAACTGTCTGCCAGTGCATGTTTGCATTCAAAGGTTCTAGTTCTGGCTCGTGCTAGATAAGGCTGCACAATTGATTCTACATAATAGAAATAGTCTTCTTTTTCCCGTACACTTAAGCGCTGTAAAATACCTTTTTCAGACCAAGCTCATATAGATTTGTTTCTTTTCTTTTCTTCCAGCACAACATGGAAGGAGAATGTGTGCATCTGTCAGGAATGCAGCTTGTGGCTGATCTGCATGCACTTGACAGGATCTCAGGTTAACACAGAGATTACACAGTGACTTAGCCTGCCTTACTACTGTGACCCTGCTAAGCCATGCTAACTCTAACAGCTAATAACCATTTTACAGCTGCTGCCTTCCTACCTCAAACTGTGCATGCTTGAGTTTGCCTGTCAACTTTCCTCTATCTCCATTTCTCTCCCTGGAATGTTCTTCTTTTTCCTGCCTCAGTGTGTCCAACCCAATTCTTACTCTCATCTCTGCTCATCACATTCAAATTTGTTATTTCTCTTATCGTCTTATCCAGTTTCCCACAACCTCTACATCTTGCTTTTCACCTATCTCTCTAAGATCTTGGTCTCTGCAAACCCTCTCCTTTCCGCTCATCTTAAACCTCCTTCCGCAGTAGGGGTGTCATGCCATTTCTGGCACGTGAGCTGAAGCCCAGATGTCTGCGTTGGCTGCTGCTGGAAATTGGGTCATGCTGTGGGAGAAACAGAGAGAGAGAAAGAGAGAGAAGCCAAAGAAGGGGAAAGAGAAGAGGGCGAAAAGAAATGAAGAAAATGGGAACAAAGGTAAAAAGTTAAAAAGCCAGTAAGATGAAAAGGCAATAAAGAAAAGGGAGAATTTGATGGCAATTGGAGATGTGTTTCTGTTCAGTAAAAAAAGATCTTTAATCAATTTACATAATGTACTCTATTGTCACGAAATGGATAACTAGAATGAGGTTGTCAATCATACTTAATAAAGAAAGTCTGAAGTGTACCATATTAAATACACCTACTGGTGTCTTTTTGCCCTCTTCTCTTTCCCCTTCTTTGGCTTCTCTCTCTTTCTCTCTCTCCAGTGCAATTGTTAACAGAAGTAGTAAATCAGCCATTCAAAAAATTATTTTCTAAAGTTCAAACCAAACTCCAGAATTAAGGAATTTAATAGACGTTGAGCATGGCATGTTTCTTGAACATGACAAATGGTAAATGGCCAGATATTATATGGCACTTTTCTTATAAACCAACCACTCAAATATTGTCATGTGACAGAAGGAATTTGGATTCAGGCCTGCAACCTTCTTATTTACAACTCCATCAACTGACCCACTTTCACTTTAACAAGTTTACTGTTCTCAAATGGTCTCCACAGACATCAGATTTCAAGTCAATAGACCAGCTTTGGAATGTGCTGCAGTAACTGCTTGATGTTATCATGTCAAAATGGCCTTAAGATGTTGAAACAATTCTGAAGACAAAATGTGTCCAAGCTAAACGGGTTTCCAAAGTCAGTCCTCCAGGGCTGGTATCCTGAATGTTTTAGTTTCCTCCCTGGTGGGAGTCACTACCTCTTCAGCATGTCAATGTTCTGCAGAAGCCTACCAACGAGCCATCATTTGACCCAGGTATGTTGAACTAAAATATACAGGACACCAGCCTCGAGGACTGACTTTGGAGACTTCCTCAACCACACTGGAACCCTGTGAATCAACTCACTTACCAAGCAATCCCCACCGCATACCGTCCCCCCATTACACAGGGCACCACAACAGCAAGGCAACGGGGTGGTGTTATGCTGCACCAGATGCCACTGAGTCACACAACCACCACCGGCAACTTCACAGGATCAACTCACTCCCCAGGTAAACCCTGGCAGGCGATCTACATTCGGGGCTGCAATATCAGCCCAGAGACAGCCTTGCTCCATTGTCACTACCAAACCAACCAAAATGCCATTGACGCTACTGCACCCCCAGCCAGCAGCACCAGCATCACCCCTAACAAAGAGGTGAGTGTCTCAAGAAAGCACAGAGTCCCTCCAACCAATGCCAGCAACCCTATATTTTTATAGAAACAGTTCATAATAACTACTGCAATGTAGAGAGTGGCATTTTCACATATTGCAACTTTTTTGCCATCTTCATCCGTTTGCTCTATTAAAGTAGCACTAAAGTTATCCACTAAAATACAATAAACTTGAAAGGTCACTTTAAGAATTGACTGTTTTGTCTTCTGCTGGGTTATATGAATAGAATAGAATAGAATTCAGCTTCATTGTCATTGCACTGTCACAAGTACAAGCAACAAAATGTAATTTGCATCTATCCAGAAGTGCTATACAGGATATGCAAAAACATGATGCAAAATCTGGCAAAACTGAGGAAAAAGCTTCAATTAGTCCAATTGATGCTGAAAGAAAAAGATCTCTTACAAATAAAGAAACAACATAATAACTGAATGTATGTGTTTCAGGTCAATATTAGTTGGAAAAGAAACACATGAACAGGTTGTACTGTCATGGACATATGGACAAACAACAATGAGGCAACGAGTGTGATGCAGACCCAAAAACATATACTTTAGCTTTATGACAAGATGAGTAGGAACGTGAAAAGCATTTGCCAGGGAACCACAATCGAACACCAGACCGGCCAATCTTTGGATATTAGTCCTCATTTTATTCTGACAGAGAATTCACAGCTCTCATTTTGATTTGATTGCATTTGTTCGAAAAGCCTTCAGTGTATCCTCTTTAAAACTCAGTTTAGTTATTGCAAGATCTGCATCACTTTATATATACAAAACATTGCAAAGTAATAACTAATCTCAACAGTTAAAAAGCCAATTACCTTAATGCCTTAGCAGAAAGGGTGCCTGAATACATCCTCAGAATTATTCTGAGATGCCCAGACTTTTAAGAACTATACGCACTTTGTGACGACGACCTTACAGAATGTGCAACTTCAGTGACTTAGACACACATCCAAGCAAATAACCTTGCAGGCAAAAGCCAGGTGGTCATAAATAAATCATTTACATTATTGCATACTAACCTGAGAATCCTGTCCACATGAAGGACAAATAAATTTGTCGGTTGGTGATTTGAGGATTCAAAGCAGAACTCCTCAGCATATTATGTGGACAGTTGACTTTGCTTGTGATAAGCCTGAAATAAATATAAGGAATTTTAATTAAAGTGTCATTACTATTATTTTTTTTTATCTTGACTTGTTTGCTTAGGATTTTTATTCACCACTCAATGTTTGGGCGTTGTCAGATACTTGTAAATAAATAATGTCATCTCAACAAGACCTCTCATCCGCCTCCTGTATGCTGCAGACATTCGGCCCCACAGATATTCCCCCCTGCTTTTTCAACAGTCAGAGTGTATTTTCTTTCAAGAAATCTTCTATTGGAAGAACATCCCTGAACTGAACCTGCAGAGAAAAGTCTAAACCAAGATGTTTGCACATTCTCCGTATGAGGTTTATTCTATGTGTGTAAATGGCTCATAGGAATTGGTAAATTAAAGCAATACAGAAAAAATTACTAAGTCTTTAGCCTAAGAGTTACACAGAGAGACAGATGTTCAGATGTGCCTATGCATTTTGTATTAACAGGGAGATTATTTATACCGCTCCGTCTTCCTGATCCTTAATAATTTATGGTTGCATGTTGTTACCTAAGGTTCTCTCCAGAGTTGGGGAAAAACAGGCATAGCTTAAGAAAGTCTTTTACTGAGACATTTTGTGTTGCTAAGGTAACTTCAGTAACAAAAAGGTAGAACAAAAGTTTCCTTTTTTCTGTAACCAAATAGTGTGCCATTCTCCACCTTTAACCCTGTATATGAATGTGCACAAACTTTTGTGACACTGAAGCATGCTAATAAAGCAACGGCAGTTTTGAAAACCATCATTTGCCTTCCACCGCACATTTTTTCTTTTTGTTGATTTGCAGTTAGTTTGTAAAATCCCAGTTTAAATACACTGTAGTTTATGATTGCAACTTGACAAAGTGTGAACACGACAAAGAGGTATCAATACGTTACCTAAGTATTTTCAACAGTTATTTTTGGACACTGCGTACATTTTTACATGTTATTTTATGTTTACATCATCCTCATCTTCTTCCATTTTATGTCCTTGGAGTTCACAACTCTCTTGTGCCCTCAAGCAGTCGTTTTGTTTAACCCACCCTCTTACATCACTTGCTCATCTCTTTGAAGTTGCTATACTTGCTCACAAATAGAGGTGAAAATTAGCAACATGTTTAAAATTGGACAGGTACAAAACAGGAAAGGCTGTGTGTAATAATGAAATACGGGAGATAGGTGAAAGGGAACTGGCAAAGAAAGAAATGATTTAGTGACAGAAATGCAAAGAGAATAAAAAGGAGCAATTAATGAAGGAGGGAGGCAGACAGAGAAAGAAATAAGGTACTGAACCGAAAAAAAAAATGTGAACAACATCCAGATTTTACAAAGGCATAGATTGAAAACCAAATGTTCTCATATATGGAAACAGCTAAACAATTGAAATCATGACAATTTATCCCAGGTGTAACATAATTAACCACCTGCAGAGGGTGAAATTAATGACTCAAAGTCAGATGTGTTGGATGAAGGGTAGTTCTTTTCCACCACCGGAGGACAGTTAGGAAGAAATAAAAAATCAAGCTTTTATGCAAGTTCAGACCAAGATTCTTCTTTACAGACATGCATATTTAAAAAGAGAGAAAAAAAGACACTGATCCGGTTGTACCCCCATCAGCGGCTGTCTGTATGTTTCCTAAATTTGCAAATGAGACAGCTGAAACTACACCATACTGCTTCACTCTGCTGTGATTCCCACATTTCACTCTCTCTCTCTCTCCAACTCCCCCTGAATGATTTATGCTTTGCCATTTTGAACACATCTCTATAGCTCCAGGATTATTGGTTGATTCATTTTATTCCTGGCCTTTAAAATATGAGCAAGAGAACTAAAGAAGCTGAAACAACTGTCTGAAAAACAGTACACACAATAGGAAATTATTAATCAACCCTGTTGCCCTTTGGAGAATTTGTCAGGATGAATCATCATATGCTAGCTGCAAAATGTAGGACTACTCCTACTGAAGACTATGAATAAGAAGACCAATATGGATATGGCACATGAAAAATGAATAACACATATGTAAACAGAAAAGCACATTTGAATTAATGCTAAAAGTAGAGGAATCACAGCACTAAGATCAGCTGGATATTCAAATAAAATGTTTAGTCATAATTTCAAAGGTGACTTTTATGGACAATTTAATACATAGAACAACAAGCATACCATAGCTAAAATAGAAAATAAAATTTCAGCTCATTAGTGAAAATCTATGTGTTAGAAATAGTTTCTTTCATTGTAATGAAAGAAATAGTTTCATGTTAATTAGAGCTCTTATGAAAGTGTCAATTTTATATACTCTTACACTATAAAGAGGATATGTAGTCACATGACTGCAACAAGAACATATAAGTCAAGAAAAGCCATAAATGTTTCATAAGTTTAGATGAAGGGAACATAATTACAAAAACATTCTTTTTGGTGGTGCAACTCTTTAATTTGAATGGTAACAGCTTTAAAAGAATAGAAACTATTGAATTATAACTTCATGTTAAAAATGGTTTTATGTCCTGTGAGTCTTTCCTTCTAACACACATGCCTTGAACTTCAGAACAGTATGATGGAGTGTATGTCTGAACATGACCTTATGTTGTATCTTAAGGGCAAGGTTTTGTGTCATGATGGTTAAGTTTGACAATACCTGCGTAGCAAAACATATTCTTGTATTTCACCATAAGAAACCTTTTTGCCTGATCCGATATGTTTGTATGTCTGTTTTTGGACAGATACCAAAACAGTGGCTCTATGGAGGGTTCAGATTGACAGAAACACTGATGACAAATGATTTGATAAAACCTGCCTTCAGGAGGCAAACCCACATGGTGACTCTGAAAAAACAAAAATTAGACAAGCAGGTTTATGGTCCATGTTTTCCAAGGCACCAGTTTTCTCTCCTCCTAAAACAATTTTTTTTTAGCTCAAACTGGACACAACACTCGTTATTCTGCCTACGCTTTGTTTTGACTGAGTGACGGCATGGGATAAAGTGTGACGATTTAAGACATGTAAATGTATGGCTTACTAACATTTAACTATAATTTTCTTACACAATTAAATTGTGTGAGCGCAACGGGTCAAAAGAGTGCTTTTTGGTGAGAGGGGATGGAATAGACATTCGCTATAAAGGTTATCTTTAACACAGGGGTGAGCTCCATGGACACAAAGAGGCGAGAATCACAGATTTCTTCTCACACACCTAAAGGAATTCCTTTAATTGCAGAAATTTACAATGTTTTTTTTTTTTTAAATCTGGACAATATACAGTATACATTCACTGTAAGAGGATAGATGCACTGTATCAGGTCTCAGCCCTAAGTGCTAATTTACGCCTGTAGTCCCTGACCAGCTGATAAAATATTTTAAAAGAAAAAACAAACATAAAACAGCTGGATGCTGTTCAACATAGCATATCAAACTGTTTTGGGATTATTAAACAACTAGAATTTGATATTGGAAGGAACAACATAAAGCTCAGGTATGAGGACACAACAGTTTTTGCCACTGGTAAAACAACATAACAAGGACTGATTTCATGTTGACAGAGAAAAAAAAAAAGGCTTGTACAAACTATGGTAGAACAATTGAGGAGAGAAATAGGACAGCTGGTGTCCAGCAGTGGACATCAGAGTTACAATCCTGGTCAGAACTGCAAGATTTGTTGAATTTCTGACAGGAAAGCATTGCACAATGGAATGAAAAACACATGTTTGTTAATATAATTAGACTTAGAATAAGCGTTTCTGTATTGTGTAACTACAGCTTGTGAAAAAATCCAAGTGTATGTGTGTGTGTGCTTATTTTTGCACCAAACTGTGTATGAGGTTCTGGATCGCTGAGATTTCAAGCCATACATCACAGTGGGAGACGAGCCATGAATGAGCTTTTTGCCATGATCCATATCAGTCATCAGCTGCTCCGCAACTCATCATTTACTCACAGCCACACATAAAAAAAAAAAAGAAAAAACTCCAAACAGATCACAGCCAAACACTACATTCATTAAAAGACTAAAGAACTACATTAAAAACACATTTTGTCACTTAGCCATTTCTAAAACCATGCAGCCAAATAACGAGAAAAAAAAAAATCATTAAATAATAATTAAAACAGTTGCAGATTTCCTGTGCTCACATTGACAAACATGACTCACATGTGCTACATAGTGATTTAAATAATCATTGACACAGCCACACAAATTCATCAGGCTTTGCGTGTCTGATGGCTGCTGCTTCGGGCGTCATGACAGCTCACATTTTCTCTCACACGCATTCAGCAATCTTTCAAGTCCAATCCTTTTTGTTCAACATGGAAATTATTGCACACCGAGAGCCAAAGGTCCAACAGGGATGAGTGGATTTGTCCATGTGATTACTATAATAACTTCTCAACTTTTTATTCAACTATTTTTTTAGGAATCTACAAAAGCAACAGTTTATTGTTGTAATAGAGTAGAAGAGGCTTCACGCTCTGGCATGTTGAACAATGCCAAATTCATATTTTATTATATTCATCATTTTATCAATATATTCTATAATGTGATGCTTTAGCCCAAATACAGCTTAATTAGTTTTTAATGCCACTTTACAAGGCAATATGTCACTGTAAAGTGACATATTGCCTTTCAATTTTCCCTTTCAATTTTAATATTTTTTTTTTCTTCCATTCCACCCATTTTACTCTGATGCCCTTAAATAAAAATAAACCATCTGACCTGATATAGAGGTTGCACTTTCAAGTGGCCAACAACTATAAATTTACAGTAAAAACAGAGCTAAAACTGAATGATTTATTTCAAAGTATACATACTGTATGCGAGATCAAATTTTCAGATGTAAATTAATTTGAAATTCCTTTGTACAAATTGAAACATATGCTAACCATCCAGTCATGTTAAGCTTGAGCTCTGAGCTCTGGGAAAAAAAAAAGAATGAGCTACAATGTCAGTCTCTAAATGTGCAGAGCACATAGAGTCAGGCCCCCACAGACTAAGAATGCCTGAAGCTTGCAGTAAAAGGTTTTTCAGAATTTTTTTTTCCTTCCAGGGTTTGTGGTGAATACAAAGGCACATTAAGCTTTCCAGATGTTTTTTGTTAAGAGCAAATTTTAAAAATCAAATAGTTTCCTTCCGCTTTGGAATTATGCCTCCACCATTGAAATACAATGCAAGTTTGTAGTTTTACCACAAAAACATGAAAAATGTTTAAGGAATACAAATTTCAGTTTTGAGGATTTTTCCAAAAACTTTAGTTCTCTGTATTTTCTTTTTACCAAAGATTTTCTACTGGTAATCTTAATTTTTTTTTTATATATATATATATATATACTGTATATATTTTTTTTATATTCAATGTCTTGACAGTACATTTTTTTCCACATCAGAATTTCTTGCACAAGTTAAACCGAACTGAAAGGTTCCACTAGTGTGAAAGTCACACATTTTTCCTCTCTTCCTGCCCATCTTCCTTTCTCTGAGCTCACATGTGTGCTTGTAAGTTGCAAGCAGGGGTTTGGTAATTCTGTTCTCCACCAATCCCCTTTACCACTTATCTGTGTGCTCCCCTCTGCTCACTAACCTTTATCCCTTTCACCATTTTACCTTCAATCCTTTCTTCGTTTTTCTCCTGCAAGCTATCTTTCCTTTTACCCAGCTTCACTCTGGTCTCCCGGTAGCCCCCTACGCCTTCACACTTCCTTACCCTTCTCTCTCATCCAGTGCTATCTGTACTCAACCTTTCCCTTAAAGCTGAATATCGCACTTGCCCTAGTTTTCTTTCCAAAAATTCTTTTTTCTTCACAGGAAGCTGCCCACTTGCCATTGGGCATTGTGTTCTGCAGTGAGTCTGAGAAAGCCTGCTACAAGACCAGCTGCAGACCTTCTCTTTCCTCGCACTGTTTGCAAAAATACATATAAACAAAATAATTTCCTAAGACATTTTCAGGTTTTAATTACGAAACAGGCTCACACACAAAAAAATTCAAAAATTTCACACAAATTGTTAGGTTTTTTCCTAACTAACACTGCAGCAGGATAACTTTGCCAAACACATTTCTTCTTGTAGCTCTTAGGTTTTTTCATTCTGAGGTATTAAAGAGAATAGACCACAACATGGTCCAGTGCATCCAAGGAGGTGTTGCAGCAGTGTGTCAGCTTGCTCAGGCTGAAGCATTACTTCCTTAGCCTCTCTCTCAATCAGTTGCTGGTTCTTATCAGCATCCACCAGTTTCCTGAGCTCAACACTCTTTGCATTCATCTCTATCTCACTGGCTCCTGGACAGTGTATAGAAAAGAGGACTGAAATCACTCAGATTTGACATTTTCATGTGTGTATATACTGAAGAAATACTGACCTTACAAATAAAATTGCTGAATTTGTGTAAGAATGACAACGCAAATTAGTTCTTCATACTTACATGCATAGTTTATTAGTAGCATTGCTTGCTTTTTAAATGTGTTAAAGAGTTGTTTATATATATATATAATCTATTGTTGTAGCTTCAAATCAAATTTGCATGGTTGTGTGTCAGACCTCTTTACAATAGTGGTCTGACTTGGTATTAACTTATTTTCATTTCTGACAGAGTCATAATTTTTTTATAGGATTAGGTATTTCTTTACTTGAACCTCATTACACAGTTTGCAATCTAAGCTTGGAAGGGTTAAAAAAAATATTACAATTAAGGTTGGCACCTTTCAAACAAAAGCATAAAGGAAGCCCACCACAAACTAAACTATTAATATGAATCTGTTTGGGCAGCAATGACCCAATGCCAAGAAGCATGGTCATGTTTGCTTAGCATTACTGAAATCCAAATCTCAATACAGTGTATGAAAAACTGATCTAAAATTTTGCTAGGATGTTCTGAAGTGAGGTTCTATGAGGTTACTATCAGTGATGGATTCTTTTCCCGTGGTAGAAAGATCTCATGCCACTGTGTGCTTGTTGGAAAAGTATATAAACTCAGGGTATGGTGAACGCTAATGAGCTAATTGGGGCATAGGAGAGCATTGAAATGCCTTGAGAAGCAAGAAAATATTTGCATTTCACTGCTCCCCACTAGTGCACATTAGCATTAGCCTGTTCCCTATAATATCAATTTTAGCCATTTAAGAAAAAAAAACAACTTTTCACTTTTTTGCTGAGTTCACCAACTGCACAATTCTTCTTAAGTAATAGGTAGTTTAAGATAAGTAGTATTTCAAAAGAGCAGAAGAAATCTTACGTTTTTTGAACAATAACAACATTTGTTGTTAATCTGTTGCTAAGAGATGAGCGTGTTTTCTGGTAACCAAGTGCTACGAAGTAAACATCTGATTTTTACTTTTGCAAAAGTAAATATCAGAAGGCAGTACATTAACATTAGCAGTGCAGAGCAACAGAGTGCATTAGCACTGGCAGCATTTAGGCTAACATTAGCATTTTGGCTAACTTTAGCTACACTCATTTTAAAATACTGAATGGAGTAAGTACATGTTACTCAACATGCTTGTGACTCTTTACATGCTATTGAGTACATTGTAGCTTATTTTAGCATAGATGCTAATCTTAGCATCAGAAACCAGGGTTCCAACTGACGGGCACACTTTGGCAGGCCACATTTAGATTTATTCAGCAACTTTCTAGTTAGACATATGCTTTATTGATTCACCTCATTAGGTAATTTTCAAACAATTATGAGGTCTTACGAACAGAAATATACAACAGCCAGTTGTACAACTGGCCATATGATAGTAAATCCAAGGTTTACTCCATTCTCGGCACACTGAGTCACAGATAATCTCCTGGGGTGATACATCCGGCAGGCTCAACCACGGTAACTGGATATAGAAACATGGGCATTGCTTGTAATGTAGATTGTTAATATCTGCCAACATAGTGTTTTGTCCCACTAATTTGATCATTTTTACTTTGAGTTGTTTCCTTTTTAGGTTAAAGTCACCAAAAACCCATACTGTATGTCTTAGTTCATATTAGGTTGCACCATTCCGAAGACTTATTTGCATTTTCCACAAGCTCAGAAGAAGAGACAATCTTTCTATGAAAGGCAAGAGAACTATTACCAATAAATAACTAAAGGAATTATACTTCAGAAACACCAAACTACCTTTTTAATATTAATAGCATTTGACATGAAGATGAACTGAAGGAAAAACATGTCACCTTCACTTGGATTTCACTTTATCTGTTATTTAAGTCAATGTCCATGCTAATAAAATCCAAGTTCTTACCAATCTCCACCTCTCCTCAATCTGTTTAGTTTGCACCTACCAGGCTGATTAATCACACCATTGTCAGCAACACTCATGGGTGCCCCTCCATGACAGTGGTGGCATTAGGAACAAGAGAGGGGGGTTGGAACAAAAACAGAAATCCCCTAAAAACGGCTAAATAATTCCACTTAATGTGTCGATAAACCAATAGGTCAATTCTTTAACAAATTAGGCCATTAAAACCTCATTAAACTAATAAACTTAGCTAATAGTCTAATTGGATCACTGCATTTTGGAGAAAATGTGCATCAGAACTAAGCACTTCTTCTTCATTGAGAGTTTTCCTGATGTGCCTGCTCTCTCTTCCACTCTACTTCCCCTGGCATCCTCAGGACAAGGTCCATTCAAGTTAATTTTATTGTATACATGGCATGTCAATTAAATAATGACAAGCTGTTACTTGATTTGAGCAAAAAAATGGATCAATGCCTTCTGAGAATAAAACACTACCATGCTTTTCCTCTTAGCTCTAGGGTGCTTTAAAGTCTTTTAGAGATGAAACGCATTCAAAGTAAATGTTTAATCATGTAGAATCACATCATTTGATGTGTGTCACTTTGCATTTGCAGCCTCGACTACTTTTCACATACAAACACGGTATGTAATTAAGGTAGTTAAATAAGGGGGAGGGGGAGGTGCTGTAAAATACATGCAAATACAGCATGACATCAATACACAAGAAAATTTACCAACTTTTCACTGGTTTCCTACTTACTTATTGATTCTATGTGCAGCCAAAATTAAATGGTAAGTAGGGATTTGGTTTTTTTTCAAATTGTTAAGATTTTACCAAATGCACTGACTTCTACTAAAAGCCCAGAATGCTGATAAATTATTTTCTGTTTTAATTTTATATGCGAGCATTATGGGGTACGACAAAAAAAAAAAACAAACTCCAAAGTGTTTTGGTTTCTCTTTGCTTTTAGCGTGCCTACCCTTTTATTTCTCCATCTGAGGTACTTAGCATGTGTAGCGTGTAGGCAGTGCGGAAAAAGTGTTGATGCTGTATTCAATTAGTAAAGTCTGCCAGCCTGGGAACAAGTGAACCAGCACAGCCTCTATCTGTCCTTTCACAATGAAAAAGAAAATCCTGAGGAAAGGATGGTGGTTCATTACCTAATCTTAAATAGTGACTAAGTTTTTAGGGTCATTGTTTTAAAATTATCCCTTCATTATTTCTTTATTACCCTAACTAGTGAGGTTAAAAGAAGTTGGAGGTTTGGTGACTTGTTTCAATGCGTTGAAACAAGTCATAAATAAATAAATTCTTCATCATAAAGAACAGCCCGTGTCATTTTTGTTAATTCACTCGTCTGTGATTATAGCTAGAGCTCAGTGCATTCGATGTCTCCTTGTTTACATACCCCTCTCTTATTCTCTCACTCCTCTTCTGTCTCTCCGTCTGGTGTTCTACTTTTATCATGCTGAGCTCTCTGCATTTCTGCCTTCTCTTTTCTCCCTACCGCATTGTGTACACTCTCTTTTTTTCCTGTTTGTGTCTTCTTCCGTCTCTTTCCTTCAGCCTGCCCTAGTTTTTGTCTCTACCTCTTTACTAACATTTTCAAGGAAATTTGCCATTCATTATGAATCTTTAGGGTTCAGGAGGATTTCATGGTTTTTATTTTAAACAATACAAATCTAAAAATTGAATACATGCGTTTGTAATCAACCTCCCCAACTGGACACTTTCTATAACCTCACATCCCCCAAGATCAGCTATTTTAAACTCTCGCCACAAATTCTCAATTAGATTTATGCTTGGACTTTGATTGGGCCATTCTGACACGAGTGTGTGTTGATTTACACCGTTCCTCTGCAGCTATGGCTGCTCAGGGTTCCTGTCTAGTCCCAAGTGCTTACAGCCTTTACAGTGTTTTCTTCCAGGATTGTTCTGTATTTCATTCCAATTAGCAACTCCTCAACTGATCCACTTGTTTCACCACCAAACAAAGACAACTCCTACGGAGTTTCAAAGTGAGGAGTGTGTTTCCAGCGATGTGCAGTGTTAATTCTCTGCCACACATAGTGCTTTGCATGTAGGCCAAGACTCTTAATTTTGGATTTGTCTGACCAGTGTCCTCTTCAGCTGCTAGATGCAACAATGAGCAGCTTTCCAAAACATTTAAATATTTTCTTTTTGTGAACAGCAAAGGTTGTAATTAATATTGATTTTAAATATTGTGTACCTTCATAAGAGAAATAGTTTGGAGAACTTAGTTTTCTTCATTTTTTTCTTAATGTAGCCATTTTTTATATATATATATATATATATATATATATTTGCAGACTACAGGCAGTTTTAAGCTCAGTCAGTTTTGCTATACATACCATCCTCTTCCAACCCCACCCAGTTCTCACTTCTGTGCTCTCACTTTATGAGCACCCTTCCATCCAGCTGCTTTTAGAGATAACTAATGTTGTCTAGTCTACTTTTTTTGAAATGGCAAAATGTATTTTCGCCTGCATCTTCTGCTCTCCCTTACTTTATTTCGATATCCTTCTTATTCCCAACTGCTATCTCCTTCCTTCCAACCATATCTCCAGGCCTTCTGCCTTTTAATTTTTTTTTTGCCCTTTTCATGTTTTTTTTCTTTTCCTTTTTCTTCTGTCCATGGTCATTTCCCTCTTCATTTCTAACTCTCCTTTCTTTTGTGTTTTAGCTGTTATGGTGCAGTGCGTTTCATCTGACAACAAGGGCTTTAGTAGTCTGTGACCTGCTTTCCATATCAAAGGCAGTGATGACATGATAAGGCTGCTCGGATTAAGCAGAGGATCTTTTAGATCCATTTGTGCATCTTGAGTAAGATGCACACATGGCGTCAATGAGTCACCATGCAAACATATGTACGTTTATCCAACTCTCATAAGAGGATGGCTTTTCTGATAATGACTTGAAACATATATCCATTGTCTAAACCTGCTTTTCCTTGAAGGGTGTTTGTGTGAATGTACTGGGGTCGCAACAGATTGCAACTTTTATTTGCATCATAGAGCAGCATGTTTAAAGACCAGTGGCCATAATTTAGGTGATGATAATTGGGCTTGTGAAGCCACTACTTCAACAGCAGTATACCAAAAAGCCAGATTACAATTTATGAATGCACACATGGATTGGTGGACTTTACGAAGTTGATGGCATCATGTGGACAGATACCAGGTAAATAAGAGGAACATCTCTTTTTATAAAGAAGACTACTTAAGGTGAAAGAAGTATATGTGAGGGAGAGACAAATAGGTGAGGCTCGGAAAGGAGATGGAATACTGGATATTCTTTGGATGTGCACTGATGGTAATAAATATCTTGAATTGTTGATTTGTGTTTTGACGTAGAGGTGAATGATTTACAGAGATTGTACACAGATAAGTCTTTGAAGAGAATAAAAACATACAGATAACAGAGGGCAAGAAACAATCACTTAGGATGACACTCAAGTACCAAATGGTGGAGAGCTGTAGGCTAAGTTTAAAAAAAAAAAAAAAGACACAACAAACCCAAGACATGACTGGATGATGGCTCAATATGTGATCCATTAACGTAGCAGTAGGATTAACCTCTGGGTGGATGGAGTGAATTTGGCATCAGCCTGAAATAGAGCACTCTGTTTTGTACAAAAACATTTCAGATTAACGCTTGGTTTTAGTCTGCGAAGAAAAGTCAGAGAGAGAGTGTGCAAGTTGTCAGTCGTTAATCAAAGTCTTTATCATGCTTTTATTGGTATTGTCTTGTCTAATTGCAAAGTGTTAGCAGTTTAAGCTAAGCTGATGTGCAAAGATATCAAGCAAATTTAAAGTCAAAGAGCTCAGATGTCTATAGGTTAGAACAATAACCCTACTTTTCTTTTATTCATGGCTAACATAATAAAAAATCAAAATACATTGTCATTCTTGTTTTTGACAAGGGAGGATTATCTCCTTTAAAACTATCTTTTTAATGCTTTTAGGTACTGCAGAATGATTAGGTGATTTCTTAAAGTCTTGGTAATGATCTTATTATTACTTCTAATTTTCTTTCTTTTCTGTGTGTTGTGCACCCAGAAAATTTCGCACTCCATGATTTGAGCAAGTTCCCAAGCAAAAAAAAGAAACGGCACAGATTTGTTTTTGTTCTTTTTCTATTACATCATTGTTTTTTGTTTTGTTTCTTTTTTTTACTTGTCTTTATTGCTACCCTTCAAGTTCCTTTTGAGCTTCTGTTAAAGGCTCACAGACATTGGAAAGGACATTCCCACACACCTGCATTAGTCATCTTGCTTTGCCGCAGTAACAAGCATCATTTCTGATTTACTTTAGTCCTTCGAGGGCTCCATGTGAAATGAACACAGTGTGAGCCATGCAAAGGCGAAAAAAAAGTTGCAATAAAAGCAGGCTTTAAAGTGGTTTTGTGGCACTTCACTCAAAAGACTATGGTTTATTATGGGCTAGAAGAGCTGCAGAAATCCACAGCTCAGGTGGGAATCTGTCGACTGAACACTCCAAAAATCTGGCTGTACTGGAAGAGAAGCAAAAACAAATCTCTTGCTGCAGCAAAACACAGTAGAAGTCATGTTTGGGGTTTGCCACAAGTCAAGCAGCCATACAGGCATAGGAAATCTCTAAGTGTTGGGTTTTTTTGTGCGCTTTCTTTTTTTATATACTTCATATTTGGATTTGCTTGCGATGAGTATGACTGGGACAATGTGAGTTTACATAATCCGTCCGTCTGTGCTCTAAAGGTTTACTTAGTTTTGAAGAATCCAAGGGAGCAGAGACTCATACCTCTTTATTTCAAGCTTCTCTGATTTCAGATGGGAGGCTCAGTCTCAGTGGGTCCTACATTAACCTGATTTGTTTAAATTATTTCAAATGTCCCGTCAACAAAAACACATTTGCGGGAAATGAGAAGTTAACTAAATATCTAGATGTCTACTGCTACCAGAATTCAACCTCACTGGCAAAACAACAACTAATCAGCAGCAGTTCTGATTAATTAACAGGTTGTAAATTAACTGCGTATCACTTTTTAATAGAACCTTACTTCAAAATGTGAATTGTCCTGAAAATACAGAAACCTGGATTTCAATAAAAATATAATCTGTCCATATACATAGAGACCTACATTAAATTATTATAGATATACCTTTATGAAGTACTGAAGTTGCTCTCAACAGATGGTCAGGCAGGATAACATGGACGTCCTACAAAGATGATTCGCTACACTAACAATAAATCAAATTGATTTCTAACTGAGTTGAAAAGACAATAGAGACAAATGTTCGCCAGTCCTCCAGACCTTTAGAAAATCAATTCTCAGTTTGGGGTATAAAGGTCTTTCTGGTCTTTTCCCACTGTAAAAGAAGGTCCTTAAAGCAGACTCAGCCTGACATTATGGTTTTAGAGTTTAGGCTGGAATTAGTGTTTAGCATTTTAGTTGCAGGGCTGGATTTTGATGAGGAATATCATTAAGGCTTTTCACGAATGCAAAAGTGCACGAATATTTCTAAAAGAGCAAAAGAGTGGGTGAGAAACAAAGGAACAGTTAAACAAAGAGATGGGGAGATGGGAGTGCTTGTCAGAGCTTGGCAGTTTGATTTCCAATGACTTAATTATTGGAAACGCTTTGTTATTGCCACCTCTGAAAAACAGCCAACCTGATAAGCCGCAATATCATCACGTCTATTGTGCACATCTGCGTGCATGCTTGTGAGAGCACGCCGGCAGCAGGTGCACAAATTGAAATGCTTGATTTAGCTCCCTAAACTTGCAGCAACAAAGGGGTAACAATTTCATACAATGGCATCTAACTGTGTTCGTTTCAGTGCCTTTTATTTACTCCCAAATGGTTTTCAATTATCTTTCTTCTTCACTTGCGTAAACTATGATGACTTTAAGACTGATGGGAGACCGTCTGGCAGAAAGACAAAGAGTTTAGGAGGAGTGAAAATTGAAAAAATGGCCGATATTGATACTGTTATGCAGCATGACAATAAGGAAAAAGCACAAAACAATAGTCAAAACCACCGATGAGCATCATGGTGTAGTTTTTATAAGTTTATTAGTATAGAATATCTTTTAAAAAAGTTATTCTATTTAATGTGTAACTGAATTAAAAAAGAAATGTGTATGAATATGTACTTGTGATATATTTGTGTTTTATGATCAGTCAGTAAGAACCCTAAATTCTGTTTCTTAGAAACAACAAATGCACAAAGTTGGGAAAGATTTGACAGTTGCCCAGTCACAAAAAGGTCTAATGCAGAAGCTGATTGATAAGAGTGTTAGTCAAGAATATTTATTGGAAGGTTGAGTGGAAGGAAAAGCATAAAAGTAGCTAGCTATGAGAGGATTTTAAAGCGTGGAAATTCCCCAAGTATGAACTGTGGTTTGTGTCGGTGCTTCAAGAACAAAAACACTGATGCATTTCGGACATCCACTGGATTTTATTAAGTCGAAAGTCAGTGCGCCTGTCTACCAGTAAATGTCGGCGGAAGACAGCAGGTCAGGCAGTGGGGGAGTGTGAGAGGGAAAAGATTTTATTTTCTCTAAAGGTTATACATTTATACTTAATGTCTGTTGGATGTGAGAGCTTGAAACTTAAATCTAAACTTAAATCTGAAACTTAAATCTAATTCCAATTCTCTAAAGCAACCCCAACCAAGTACTGTGTGCAAAATCTATAGAGCACATGGAGATACATTTCAGTGTCAACATTTCTAAAAATGTTTGTTGTTGTTTGTCTTGCATCTTATTCACATGGTCTGAGAAACAGAATTTAGAGTTTTCATCAGCTTAAAACCAACATTGTTGAAATGAACAGAAATCAGTGCTTGAAATGTATCATCATGTGTTCAATGAATCCATCTATGCTTAAAGTTTGGATTCACAAAAATAAGTTTATTTTTTAATGATATTCTTATTTTTTGCATATCTGTAATTATTAAAATCAGGCATATTTACATGCCTAGATGACTTGATATCTTATATTGAGCATCATATGTTTTTGGAACATTACCACGATATGAACCATATAGCTTCATTCAGTGGTAAAGCAAATGTGAGATAAACATCTAAGCAGGATAATATGTTAGTCCTCTGACACACTGCGTCGCATGTATTTGCATTCATTAGCGTGTGAGTGTATGCACAGTCTTTCAGTAGTTGTGTGTGTAGCTTACACAGAATGGTGCCCATGCAGTGAGATCTGTCACATTAACTCCATACCATGCAGGATTGCACATCAGGACTCTGCCAGGTCCACACTGCTTAATGTGTCATTAGTGATTACATCAAACATGCACATGAGAAACAACGTAGCATGAAGGGAAAGACTCTGGACATAAATGTATGCAAAACTTAAGATCACACTCTTCTCTTTATTATTCAAGAAATTCAAAAGTTAAGAAAGTGGTTAATATTAGTGTGACGAGGCTAGTTTTGACAGAGAAATGTTTAACCTATTTTAGAGACAGAATTTTTCTCTCTTTTTTTGGTTTATTTTGATGTTTTATTAAGGATGGTATATCAGTTTACTTTAATGTAGACATTTTATTATTAATTTATTCCAGTAGAGTTCTGGACAGTACATATCCCTTGGAGCAAACATGCCAAAATGGTGTAAAGTGCAAACCAGGAGACCAGGGCTACTGGTTGGACCTCCTGAGTTATTCACCTATATGACAACATCAAGTTAGTTAATGGGTTAAAACAAAAAACATCTAACAATTATGAATTTATGTAAGAGAAGCAGAAGCAGCAATGAATACAAACCAACACACACATGAATGTCTAGAAAATCTTAGCATCTTCATGTAAAAAAAAAAAAAAAAAAAGACCTAGAATTCGAACACACTAAAAGACGCATCATTTGGAGAACTCACTTTAGTGCCTGCTCAGATCATCCTTTCCAGGTCAGTGTCTCCATCAGGCGCTGATGGAGCATCGTCAGTGAGCATGTGCACTTGCATCCATAATGTGAAATACCCATGTGGGGATACGTGTGCACAAGCATTGAGCTGTAGACACATTTATGAAAAAAACAACAACAGACAAACTTAAGAACTATTTGTTTGCCAAATCCTTCATTATTTTCTTCTTCTTCAAAACTGTCCATTCAGTGCTTTTTTTCCCTCATGCTTTCACGATTCACCTTCCATCTAAACCCATCCATTCCTGCCTCCAATTTTCTCATCACCAGGCATAAAGAACAATTTGTCATCTAAGTAACTGTAGCTGTTGAGCAGATGAGGTGAGAGGGGAAGAGAGGCAGGGAGGTAGAGAGCATTGACCTTCCTAAAGACAAAGGCTTTCTGCATCTTAAAGAGCGAGTGTTTTTAAAAGGCCGGAGCTTGCAGATGGTGCTTATACAAAAACCCATTATTATCTTCGACCTCACTGACAGCGCTGTCTCTGCTCATCACAAAGACAAATATATGCACCCAACTGCTGAAACTGAACCTAGCCAGCGGAGAAGCTTGCTTTTGGAGGAAATACACGGTCCCAGTTAGAAGTTTGCTTGCAATCATCACTGGCGTAAAACATTTATTTGGATTTTTTTTTAATGAAAAAAACTTTGCAAATGTATTTATTTAAATCTCTCCTTTAGTAATTGCAGAGAAACCTCATGTATTATGTAGCCATCAGTAAGCTTCTGTCACAATTCTGTCTTAGCAATTTTCCTCTTTTCCTATAGAAATAGTGAAGTGGATATAAAGTGTGTGGTTTGCTGGCACACAGGGTTTTTAAGTGAAGACTATACATTTATAATAGGGTTCAGATCAGTTTGATATCATTAATAACCATTCTAAACTCTGCTTTAGTTTCTACTATGAGAACAAACATCTTTCAACAATCTAGCTATTGATTTGAGCTGAAGTTGAAGAATTTGTGGTTTGTCCTCCTTCTTGTTTTTCTACACTCCTTTTTAGGATGGAATGTTCCATTAAATGCAAAGCAGACCCTCTTTTTCATGCTTCAAACATTATGGCTGAAAGTTTAAACAAATTCTTATGGAGCAGTATTAGGGCAAAAAACTAAGGTTACTGCTCATCCAGTGGTGGTTATGTTCTTGCTACATGAGGCTATGCCCATTCTGAAGCCAGCTACCAATCCTATTAATTATAGTTTAATTATAACTGAGCGGCTGGTGCTGGCAAGTGAGACAGTACTCACAATCCAGCATGTCCATGCTAATGGTCAGCAGAAAAAATTGATAATCCAGTGACTGACCTGCCTAGGAGTGCAAATCACTAGTGTCTCCATTGGTGATGCAATTGAGAAGTCTGCTACTCATTTTTCAGCGCCAGTCACTCAGTTGGTACTGGCCTATCATTAATCAGATCAGAAGATGGACATAGTCTCTTTTGACAAGGACATAGCTATAAACTAGTCTTAATTTTGGCTCTAATACCATGCCATAAATTCTTAAATTTTAAAGTCACACCTTGAAATCAATCAAAATATCTCTTCTGACATTTTGGCTCCCTGGCATGAATTGTGTCTCCTCTGATAAAAACATATATGACTCTAAAACAGATACCTATTTATTGGTCAGAAACTTTTTGTCCGTCCTACTTCTAAACTCACATCAGCGGAGGGAATGACCTTAGTATTCTAGTGACTTTCAGTTGTTAATAGACTTGAACCTTTGTGAAAATTGGGTTGGCCAGCATCCTAACACAGTTCTTTTTATTTAAAGTGATCATTTGAGTCGGACATTTGAAATTTGATTGTAACATAGTTGAATGTTACAATCAACCGATTCTGAACGCACAAAGTTTGATAGTGACTGTAAAGAGCGTTTTTTTTTCTGCAATTTAGTGGGGGATATTTAGCCACATTTAACCTTGTGGATTGTCTGAATTCATTTTTTGTACAATCACAGAACAAATATGACAATCTTTCTGTTTAAAATTGTATGTAATTCTCTGAGCAGCACTTCACATTTAACCTAACGCTATGTCTTGTTTTTTTATGTGTTAAAGCATTGAGGCCATTAATAATATATTTTTTATTGTGTAGGTTTTCCAAGATTCTATTGGACTTTGAAGAAACTGGTAACCTTTCTATTCAGGTGTTGTTAGTGTAAATAGCCTAAGCATGTAGCAGTACCTTGTTTGTACACTGATGCAGTCAGATGCACAAATATAAGTGTCTAATGTTACCAAAAATTGTGCAAAACCTAAACCCTTTGACTTTCCTGAAGTTCTCCAGACTCATACTGAGTAAAATTATATTGATTGTAAAGAAACACATGCGCATTTAAGTTTCCAAAGGAATCAAACATGATTAGTAAAGAAGTTATAGAATTATTTTCACATGCTAACATTCATACCCTTGTCGACTGCAGAATCTCTGTAGCCTAATCCTGAACAGACTGGGGCACATCTGCTGCCCCATCAAATTGAAATAGCTCCCTTTCTAATGAACTTTCCAAAGTGACTGTTATAGTGCAATGACAGACTGCTGCTAGTTAGCTGAATGGTCTGTGAAAAGTAAGGTAAAAATAATGTACAGTTAACAATAATAACTAATTAATTTTAATAAATTTTGCAGCTGCTGCATTTATGTATTTAAAGAGCGGTAACTGGGTCACATTACTACCGTAACTTGAAAAAAAAAAACACAATTTATTGTGTCAGAATCTTAAGTTCCATTAGAACACATAAATTACATGATGTGATGATGCAAATCTCCATTTACAACAAATCCTGAAACTTTTACTATTGTACTGAGATCTAGTTATGTAGATCACAATCAATTATGTTCAAGAAACCACTTTGAGATTATTTCAGCTTTGTTATAAGGTAGATTATCCTGCTTGAAGTGAATAATAAAACATGAGTTCACTGGTCATGTAGAGATGGACAAGGTCGGCCTCAGCAGTCAAGCTGCCATATTTAAACAAAGGGGAAATGGTCAGTAACAATAAATGAAAAATCTGTAGTGTTAAAATGGCGCTCAGTTGAAACAAACAGACCCAAGTCTGCCAAGAAAATGTCCCCCAACACCATTATGTCAGTATTCCCAGCCTGTGTCATTGTTACAAGCCAGGATGAATATATGCTTTCATTCATACATCAAATTCTGACCCTACTATCTGAATGTTGCAGCTCAGATCAGGCAATATGTATTGTAAACTCATTCTGGTGAATGGATTTGAATTATACTCTCAAGTGTCCTTTTCAAAGCAGGCAACATAAGCTCTAATCTATTTTAGTCTGATTTAGGTGAACCTATGAGAATTGTAGCGACAGTTTCCTCTTCATATCTGGCAGGCGTGGCATCCCGTGTGGTCATCTGTTGTAGCCCGTCAGAGGTTAAAGGTCTGACGTGCTGTGTGTTCAGACTGAGATGCTATTCCTCATATCCTAAAATGAGCCTAAGTTTATTTGAGCTTCTTTTGTCACCTTGTCACCTTCAATGGGTTTATGAGTTCTTCTTGAGTCTTCTGTTCAAAGTCATTTAAATCCATTTAAATATCCGAAGAGCTGGTTATGTAATGTTAGTGTAACTAACACAACTAAGACTTCTCCCATTTCACAAAAAGTTTTAATTAAAATATTCTGCATATTAAAAGGCCTAAAATACTACATGGAAATGTTATCCTGCTCTCTCACTGTAGTTTTTGTCCATCTTCTTTTCTTTATGTACTGTATCTCTTTTCCTGCTCTGTTTTTCTGTCATCACACCATCACTTCTTCTCCCTTACCATTTTAGCCTTCGCCTGAACATTTGTGTTTCCATTGCTGTCAGAACCCATCTCAAAATGAAACATGACACAAATGCAAAATGTTGTAGAAGCAAAGCGGGGGGAAAAGCAGAGGGAAATAAAACACAAGAAGGTATGAGAAAAACAGCAGGGATTAGAGAAGAAGCATAGGAGGGGGTCATGCTGCCTTGAGCTGAGTTCATTCTAGTTATTTTCCCCTTTTGATATTTCTTGTTACAGCACACCCCCATACCCTACACCCCCCTTATTATTTTAGTGGAGCAAGTAATTTCACTGCAGTTTGGAGAGAGAGACTCATCGCTTTGCCCTGCAGCAAAAAATGCAGATGGCAAGATGCTCTAATCTTTTCATCCCTGACCATCCCCTCCCCATACCAAACTCCCCCACCTCATATCTTACTTTTCCTCCATCTCTGACAAATAAAGACGATTAACAAAATTACAAAATTGAGTGGTTGAATAATAAAATACAAGAGAGGGAGCAAAGAAAATACACTGTGACAGAGAAATCAAGTTGGATTTTCTGGCAGTCACTTATCTCAACAATAAGGATCAAAAAGTATGAAAGATAAAATCTGACATCATAAATAGTGCGAATATGCAAAGGAGAGAGGGTGCTGTTTAAATTATACAACATCTATTTTTATAAATTATAGAAAACCCCAAATTTCAAGTTTTTCTTGTTTTTTCTTTTGTAATTCTTCCTGCTGTCACTTCTTCAGTGCTAAGTTACTTTTCTAAGTGTTTTTCTTATAAGTCTGCATTTCTCTTTGTGTCTGTTTTGCTACCTTTGTAACTCCGTAAGGGGTATAGTACAAGTATTTTTGATACTAAGCCAAGGTGAAGATGTATCAGACAGAAACTGCTGTGTGTCACAGCATGCAAACCCGAGCTCAGACACAGAGGCAAGTAAACCCGACCAAGAGGCCCAGCACAAAGTATTTTCATGAAACTTTGTCTGCCTACACTTCGATTAATGATTGCCCATATTTTTGCAGCCCGACTGACCTTTGTAAGTTGCTAAAGTGTTTAACGTGTTGTGGTCAGGCATATATATATATATTCAAAACATTTCTAATTAGTATTTTGTATCATTCCAAGCCATCTTTGCAAGTTCACAGTGAGTCTCTAGATATGAGCATACTTTAAACCAAGAGAGATCTTTTTAGAGCAATATTTGAGGCTCTGTAAACAGGTTATCAAAAAACTGCCTTTTTTTATCATGTTTGTCTTTATCACAGGAAACATATTCCTTCAAATAACTTCCTCCAAAGCAAAAGAGTGACTGTTTTTTGGTAATTAATTCACCGTAACAGAAAAAGAAGACAGGCAAGGCTGATTAAAATAGGGGTCAAGAAACGATAGTAACACAATTAGCAAAGTTTCATTCAACATTCAGAGAGGTATATTAAAGGCACATTTTACCAAGTACACTTGCATTCAGAGGTAGCTTCACATTGACAGTAGAATTAAAAACATGGGTACTAACTAAGTAAATGAAAAGAAGATGAGAAGAGAGAAAGCAAATGATCTTGCTTTCATTAAGTAGGACATGTTGCACATACTACCGTACATTGGGTGTGAGACTAGGTATTCAGATTTTGCACTAACTCTAATCAACTGCTCAAATGTAATTGCGAGACTTTTTTTTTTTCACCATTCACAAATCTTGTATGAAATATCTTTTTAACATATTTTTGTTAGTAATACGATATTTGCTCTTTCATTTCTAGAGATTTTGCATGATCTCTCAATAAGTACATTGAGGCTGAATGTCACACGGTCAAACCAGAAGGCACCAACTGAGGTTTGGTAAAACATGGTTGATCCAATGTCAAGAACAAGAGATTGCCCCCAACTAGCTATTGTTGGCAACAAACTACAGAAGAAACCTGAAGTGAGAGGGGAAAATAAAACATGTTGTGGGTTCAAAGTGGAATTCAAGATTTTGCTGAGAGCCTAGAGTTCAGTAGTCCCAGTGGTCACTGGAGCATTATTTGCTTTGATCCTCAAAATGGGTGAAAGGCACAGACTTAAGAAACAATATCAGGGCTAACAGGTGCAGTGCTAAGAACAGCTTAGACAGATCATATAACCTTCAAACTCCCTGGCCTCTGGTGGAGAACAATCTGGGGAAGTGAGTAGAGAATTTTATAACTGCTACAACCTTTGAGGACTTTCAGTATAAAAGCAGTCGCAGCAACACTGTGCTGTGAAGCCCATTCATCTGTTTCAAATAAGCTCTCCAGCAACGATTTGGCATCTTGCAAGCTTAGCATCAAAGCTCGCTGTCAAAGTTAAATTTGGTTGAACTTTATTGCAGACAGGCTGAGACATACTCTCACACAGCCAATAGACAAAAGAAATCTCTGAAACTGCAGTGATATGAACTTCAAGTACCCAGCCAATGTGCTGGGTACTTGAGCTCATTGAAGTCACACACTTCTCTTTCCTACATGGCATCTCATCACAATTGTCTTCATATTAATGTCTCTTATATCCGCTTCTTGCAAGAATGTCTAGGCCTGGTGTTCGTCATAACACCAGACAGCATATGTATCATTATGGCTGGATTGTCAGATATAACCTATTACCTGCTTTCCATGTTGAAAATTCTGCATACTTGGAACTGGAACATTTCCAAGTTTCACAATATTTTTTTTTTTACCAGTAATTTTCCTAAAATTCTTTGTTTCTTTTGTCATAAGAAAAACACAGAAATAAACTGTTAAACACTGGAAAACTCAAAATTCTGAAAAGCATATTGCAATGAGTGGAGTTTAAGTGATCAAATGAGTGCATTTTAAGGGTGTTGTCAATATTATGACTGGTGTTTCCATACCTGAAATGTAACTCTATAACTCTAATAGGAGTTTGCTTCATTCTGATTGTTCTCAGTTTTGTTTGTTCTGCCACTTAGAAACCTCTCTATAGCTGAAGTCCATGAACCTACTACTCTGTGCATCACTCTGGTGTGCATGTCATTATGATGTGTTAATGTGATAAGGACCTAGCGGCACCAGAACCTGCTCCAATATGTTGTCTTGTTCTGCTTTGTTCTGACCACTGCGCCACAATCTACTCAGCTTAGATATGGCACAAAATTTGCCTTGACTTGAAGCCACACAGCCAATAGAAATCCAGAGATCTGTTGAGGATAAATGATTCAGCTCTTATCCGTTACCTAGAGTCTCTGCTCTTAAACCAACACAGCTACTGCAAACAGCGCTTCAGTTTTCAAGAAATGTTTCAACTGCCGTATAATTGCATAGTTGGAGTAGAAGCATGCCGACCAACATGTCTGACAATTTTCTGATTTTTGTCGGACAATATTAAAATATGTAATGTCCAAAGTGTTTTCACAAACACTGTGTCAATGCAAGAATGTTTCCATGTGGGTGATGCAGATGTAAGGACATAGTTGGTGTGGAGAAGTCGTTTTCTACAACTAAAAGTAACAGCACTGCAAAATATAAGAAATGACTATATGTGTTTTCCATTATCAAATCCCTTCATGTTCACAGTGCAATTTATTGGGAGGAATCTATTGTATTCATGTATACATTCTTGCATCCTCTCAGAGAAGGAGGTAATTAAGCTTTGGCGACTTTGTAGATTTGTGTCCTTTCTTATGTATGTGTTTGTCGCTGTGAGTGGTGCCGGCTCTTAAAAGCAAACAGAAGATGCTGATTGGCAATAAGCAGTGTGAATGACTAATTAGAATTGGTGGCAGATGAGAGACTGCCTCTGCCACTTCACTGTGAATGGACCTTTGATGTGGCATCCAAGTCCCATGTTCCGATAACACACCACACACTCAAACACCCGCAGACATTCATCTAAATGAGGATGATGAGAATGTACATTTTGCCACAGATAATGTCCAATACTGTGTCCCAAAATCACAGATACAAGAACAACAACACAGTGTTTCCCCCTTCCCCACATCAACCCCTGTTTAGTTTGACATCACCACTTCCTTTTGCTAGGCAGAAAAAACTGATTGCCAGAAAGCGTTGAACCTTTAAATTACAATCAAATTAAACCTTACGGCGTCTGAAATCTCTGATAATGTTAACATTTGTTACACAAGTACAAAGAGTTTTCAGAGTCATTCGTGGGTAGTTCTTCATAAAAGCATCCAGGCAAAGATGTTTTGTCCTGTCATGTCAAACGCCAGTAAAACTGTCACATAGATATGATTTGTACAATCATAAAATCAGAAGAAAAAATTAAGCTACACTGAGTTCATATGTAGGTTGTTAGAATGTGTTTCCTCCCATTTTTTTGTCCCACACACTGAACCCTGCCGAACATTCCTAAACTGCAAAACACAGACGCAAACACTTGCACACTAAAAACCTTGAGAATGTTCCAGCTGTGGCTCTGCTGCTGCTCCACTTTCATAGCAGCACAGAATGTATAGCTCACACTGCCCCCAGTACACTGCAGCAAGAAGTGCAGCTCAGCTTAACAGGGCCAGCAGCAGCAGGAGCAGCACTCGTGACTTTCCTGCTGAGAGATGACGCAATGTAAGGCTAGACAATAGATTTGATTGTGAAGCTCAACAGCTCATTGGAACTCAACTACGAGAGACCTACATTTTTAGTGTTATTAGATTGTAGTGGAATATTCTATTTATGCATTGTATAAAATTTGCTAGATCACTTGTATGGACATTTTGGATGATTTAGACATTTTTCTTAAACTATCCCTATTTCCAGCAGCAGCAGACAGGATAGTAGATGAAGGTTTGAATGTCAACAAGTAGATCTATGATGTCAACAAAAGCATGCTGAAATGTTTCAAAAATGACAAAGCTATGAAATTACCTTTACCATTTTATATTATATCAATCTTCCTTCACTTTTTTGATCCATATAACTAAGCGTGTGTGTTTGTGTCTGTGCTACAACTTGGCTGAGCTTCTTAGCCACACTGCAATTCAATTTAACAGTCATGATCTGTCATATCAATCAAACCCGTACACATGCATACACACGCATTTATACTTGTGCACCCCTGCATACACATAGTCTCTAAATGAGAGTACTTGCATCTTGATCGCAGTGCAAGGTTGCAAGACGGAAAGGTCAAAATGCAGTCATCCACAAGACAGACACGCACTCGCATGGTTTCACAGACATGCACCTGCTCCATCACATATATTTGGCAGGTTCCATTAAATATGAAACTCGAGGCTTTTAATTTAAAACGACAAAAAGACCACTTTAGCTTTGGTCCTAATAACTACTCACAAAAATGAAATGAAATAATTGACGGGGTTTCCAATATTGGAAAAATAAAATCAAATTCCATGTGTTTCCAATGTTTTCTAGACTGAATATCAACCCATTCAAGAGAGTAGATTGCAAAGTCATCAACTGCTTAGAGCGAAAAGGCCAAAAAGAAAAATCGAAAGACAGGAAGCAAACACGCAGGCACGTCAGAGGGGATGTCTTGATAGAATGACAGAAACGACAAGAGTTTGAGAGTTGGGGGTTGGACTGTGGAGAAGAAAAAAAACGGGACGTATGTCACTGTGTTGATATATATGTACGGGGCCGTGTAAGTGTACTCGCTGAGTCCTCTTATTGGAGAGTGATTAGTCAAAGGCTTGAGTTTGACACAATGAGATCAACCAAGCTGAAGAGAAGGCATATTACTGTTCTGTTCTAGGCCATCACACACACACAATGAGGCACACACATGAATAGAGGGAGACACAGAGAGAGAGAGATGCAACGGTGACGTCCAACACCACAAGGCTGCGCAGGTGTTTTGTCAATCACACACACAGAGATCCAAAACATCTCTGTGTGTTGCGTGTGTTTGGGCTTCTCCATCCACACGCAGTCATTGCTTGTTTGCCTTTAGCTGCTCTTTATTTGTCTATATTTTTTTTCTTTCACTTTCTGTGCCTTCATGTGCGCTTGTTTGTTTGGCTGCTCCTTTGTGTCCTCCACCTTCCCATCCTTCATAGAGTTCACCCACATTCAGCTGCTCCGTTTCCCCTCTCGTCATTTCCATGTGTTTGCGGTCTCCTTGAATATCCTTGTTGTCCTGGGAGCTACTTTCATCCCCTTTTTCTATCAGCCTTTTTTCCTCGTCACCTTTCAAAATCCTGCAACCACCTCCCCACTCTCCTCATGGCCTGGTGGTTGTCCAAGTCAGTTGCCTTCCTGCTTTACTCTGAGGAATGGAGTAAGGAATAAAATCTCTGTCTGCTTCGTTTTGCCCCCTTTTTTATCTCCTCTGTTTGCTTCCATGCCTCCTCACCCCCGCCTTACTCTTGCTTGCCCTTTTTTGTTATTTAAAGGTTACCGTGAGTTCAGAAAAAGTTTAAACTTTTAAAAATGTGTGTGAATAGAGTTGCTTGGAAGTTCTAAACCCAAACAGATATTTTAAAGTCCCTTTAAAATGTGAATATTTTTTTATTAATGAAAACATTTCTTTTTCTTTAGTGTGTCTAATGAAAATAACTAGATTGTACAGGTTACTTTTCACAGGATTGTACATATCCCTTGCAGCTAATCAAGTACATAATCAAAAATACAAGCTTACAAGATTCCATATTTTTCCTCCAAATAATTTACTCTATGCAATTCAATTTTAGCCCAATCAGACCAAAGAACAGGTCTCCAAGATGGCTGCCTTCAGTCTTTGTCTGTATTTGAAAACTGCTCTTTTTTTTCTTTGCAAATTGTGGCAGTTCAAAAAATAATGGGTGTTTCCAGGTGGTGACATCACAGTTGGTGCGTTTCCTGCTTATTTACAAGAAGTAACACCAGGCAGAGTCTGACATTAGTGGGAGAGATTTTCCTGACCAAGTTTTGCAGCTGCAACTTCAGAAGCAGCAGCAGCTTTTCTGTGTGGGCAGTAAAACGCTGATGTGATTTAGTCTCCAAATAAGCACTTACTCAGGTTTGAGCACCAAAATCAGGTTCTGCTGAACAGAGATAGACACTTGGGTCTTTTGGAAGTGAAAAAAAAATATATATATTTTATGCGTTTAATAAAAATGCTAAATCGTAAGGGTTTACTATGATAGTCAAGGAGGGATGTATGGATTTTATCTGCCTCACTGCCTAAGTGGGACACTCAAAATGGCTCCAAGACTTTTTGCGTCAAGGACACTTCCTACAACTGTAAATTACAAAGTGATTTAGACTTTTTTGTGTGTACACATATGTCTGCTTGTGCACATATTGGTGAGCAGAGGAGCATGTACACACCAATCTACGTGCACCTGATATTAACTTGCATCAGGTGTTTCTCATTGTATTATATAAACCCAGTCTGGCTGATGTAATGTCTGGGTGTTCTTACCAAAGGAAGGTCTTCTCATTAGAAAGCTATAAACAAAATGGACAAAAATTGTTTCTTGTGGCAATTTGTCCATTTTGGACACTGAAGGAAGCCAAAGTGTCCAAACACTGAAGGAAGCCAAAGAAATACCTTTGAACAATTACATGGATTTTTTTTCAAGGTGTGTATCTGAACAGAGTGGAAGTTACACAGTCCCAGAGTATTATTTCGTACTGCCTACATAAAAAAAAAATATTTATAGTGGTGACAGGTCATTAGCAACCCCACTTGCTGTCATCTAAGTTAGTTGAAAACACATTAAAAGCATAAAATGCTACGGCAAAGGGGATTATATCATCATTCTAAACTGATAATTGGTAAAAACAGAACGGCCCAAATGAGCTGAATACAAGGAGAGACAATCATGATTAAACCAACAAACTCTGCTAATTCCTAAGTCATAAAGTAACTACTGAAAACCATTTGTAGATGTGAATGAAGCAGCGCGCGCAATACATATTAGGAACAGCAACAGTGACCTTTGAAATACTTACCTACATACTGCAAGTCGGTATTTAAACTGGTTGAGTTTAAACCATGTTCTAACCATGTCACATCAATCTGATTGTTTTTTATTGTAAAATAAATTGCTACATTAAAAAAAAAAAATTGTGGCTATTATATATACATAGAGAACATGCACCCACTCTCCCCCTCTGACTGTACAGCTGTGTTCATGTCTGCTCTGTGAGCTGTGTGATCACCAGATTTGCCCACAAAGTTTTGAACATCCTGGCACATGTGCCGAAGCAGTGATTTTGGGCAGAGCACTTCTGGTTTGAGCACGACTCTGTTGTACTTTTGCTCGAGTATAAAAAGGAACAACAGTTGTGTGAAAGGCTCATTGAGTTGAAGACATTACGCCCATGTGACAGGTTTAAGTGTTGAACTTCAGTGTTGTACTACCATCGGAGCTCCAGTGGAATGATACAACACCCTGCATTTAAAATAGCAGATCTAAAATTTTTTTTTTTTAAATCCATTTGAACTGATTAATGCTAATCTATAATTACCAAAACTAATTATAAAGAAAGATTTTTATTTTTTTTTATTTCTTGTTGCACCCCAGCCTTGGTGCCCATCTTGGATCGTCTATGACAAACACTATGCTCAAGCATAAGGGTGTCCAAATCTTAGGCCACATCTGATGTCTTGGACTGGAGAGAGGGGGGGAGCTGTCAAGTGACCACTAACTGGTGGTGAGTTGGCGCCGATGGTGGGGGAGGATGCCAGTCAGATCTCGAATTGCTGGGAAAAGTCTGGCACAAATGTGAATCTGAGTCCTATTTACTAATAATGAGATATATATAAATATATATCTTATGAGCAATACAGGCTTATGGGAAAACAATTTAAAATCTTATAATGCTCACTCTAAAATGATAATATGATAATGTCAAGGCAATAACAGACAACATGCTATTGGAGATGCATGCAAAGCACATGCTCAAAAATGTACTGTACAAGTGTAAAAAAGAGTAGATGCGTGAGTAAGATGTCAGAAAGTGCTCTGAGGCATGACATCAGAGTTACACATTTGTGTGTTTCTGGTATGCGTGCGTGCTTGTGAATACAAAAGACATAGGGTTTCAGTGAGTAATGTATGCTGCATTGAACGACTAGTCAGGTGCCAACTCTGTTTATCCTGATGAGTGTAAGAAGATCAGACAATAACAAGGGGCACACAGTGCTGGGAGACTGTGTGCCCTACAGCGTTAGATTGTGCAACCATTCTTAAAATTTTGCAAGTCTTATAAATTACAAAGTTCAAGAATGATTTCCATTTTGATTGTGCTGTCTAGCTTAAGAAATTTATGTACAGGGAGATATGTGTTGTACCTTTGTTGCTTAATACTAAAACGTTGTATGAACTATTGTGGTTATAAAAACAGTTGTCCCCTAGGGATAAGAGATGATGAAAAGGTTAAGTTGCATACTCTTAGAGAGCAAAGGTGTTTACTACCCTAATGTTTCAGAAGTAGAAGAAGGCAGAGATCATCAAAACGAGACCAAACCTTTTAAATTGTTTCGACTGAAGCTGAGTAAGATGTTATATTGGCATGAATAAAACTGTACACATGGCGAAATACCAGGACCTAAATGATGAAAATTAAAACTACAAATTAAATGCCTAACAAAACTGAATTGAATTTTGTCAGTTGAAGGCATTGTTTGTAAAACTGTTCTGTCATACAACCAAAGATTTGGCACTGCGCTGTCAACGGATGTTCATAAATTACAAACACAAACCTTGGTTCTTTCAGTGTGTGTTCTCCTAAAACAAGTTAAGTTTAAACTACTTCTTTCCAGCTGTATATGCAAGACATAACGGGGCTAAATTAAGCAAAGCAAGTGAATATACTAGAAAATAAGACTTGAGACATCCATGATGAAAAAGCAAATATTAATAAAACCCTAAAAAAAACTGTAATTGAGATTTAATTTCAAAGCAAATGTCAAAGTGTATTTTGCCTGATTTGTTTGGTTACTGTATAATTTTCATTCTCTACTTTTTCTTACTTTCCTTTCCTCTTTTTGTAATCTATATTGAACATGACACAAGCGCTGGCCTTGAATTGCCTAATATCACTCTAATCCTGAAAATGTGCTCTTTTTCCATCCATCTTCATCCATTAATACCAGTTCATATGCCTATTTCGCCTGCAAACATTCTGACTTTTGATAATTTGAAGCGGTGGATTAAGCATCACCATATCCGTTGCAGGAAGCAGAATTTTTAATCTGAGTGAGAATGAAGTGGAGACACAGCTCTCTTCTCTAATCAAGTCTGTTAACTTGCATTCATTTCAGTCACACTGACAAAAACTATTAGCCAACACCATGCTACGTTCTGAATCCGTAGAAACTAACATGCAAGCTGAAAGACGTGCAGACATGGATACACTGCATGAAGCAGTACAATTTCTACTGTTGGCATATTCACACACACACACACACCCCGACACACAGTGATTAAACTCATAACTCGGAAGTCAGCAGAATCCCTCTTTGGACACACAAGAAGGTTGAGTCAGACAGCCAAATATTACCCAGGCACACACACTTATTTTAGTGGAGATATTGAGCTATAAAACCCTAAAAAGCCTGAGGAAAAAGAAAACACAGTGAAAGCAGGAAGTGGTGCTACCAAGGGGACCACAGAGAGTAGCATGGTATGACACCTCTGAGTAATTCTGTGTCCAGCATCATACAGACGGGATCTCACTGTTGTGTCTTTTCAAGAATAAAAGTGATTTGTAGCTAAATGTTTAAGAACTAACTCTGCAATGCCATAAAATTTCATGAGGTCCAAATCTGTAAAGTTTTGGTCAAGTGGTTTCTTTCCTTTTTTTTTTTTTTTTAATAAAATCACTCTGATGTCTAAACCAAACTGAAAAGATTTGTGAAGAAGACACAGTCGGTGAGAATTTCTGCTCCCGAGTTGCAGTGTTTTGTCCTTTTTGATTCTGATTTGTGTGTAGAGATGTGTTTCTCTATTGTTGTTAATGGTCTTGCTCCTTGTTTGTATGCATTGCAGATGGCTTGAGGAACTGACAGCCAGTGGCAGTGTCAGAAAACATTTCATCAGGGTTGCCGTGGAGAAACACTAGGGGAAAATAAAGCACAGAACAGAAAAGTGGAGATGATAAGGTTTTGTGGAGTGGAACATGCAGTGTTCTTTCTTGCCATGCGCTTTACATGTCTCTTTATGTAGCTTTAACTTACATTCTACTGTGATATTGCACACATTTGTTGTGTATGTACTTCAGGCAACGTAGGTGCAAATGGAAAAATGGGTATTAAACTCTGTTTCTCACTCATGCAATAGCGATTTATGAGCACAAGCTGCACATCTATTCAGTAACAAGACATTTTGGACATATTTTAAGGCTGCAATAGCTTTTTTTTTTAAATTTCTTTTATTTGATCTTTATAATACCATAGTGAGTCTCAGCTTCTTGCCCCCCAGCTGCAATTTTAGTTTTGGAGGAACCGAAGCATAACACAGAAGAGCTCTGAGTGTGCACATCCAGTCCTGCAGTGCTCTGACCAATCAGCTTAACTTCTTAAGTTTCAAGAAAACTTTGTTAAATGTCTCTGGCTGACCATAGGGAAGGAGGAGGAGGAAGAACAACATAGATGAAAGGATGAGACAGAAAACTGTGGGAAGAAACAAACAAAAAAAAAAACATCAGTAGAAACTTTGCTTGGAGGTAGAGAAAAACAAAGACAGAAAATAATATAATACACAAAATAAGATTTACTGTTTCGTAGAGATTTTCTGTCACATGAATATTAAGTGACTTTTCTGTTGCTTTTATTTTTAAATTGTAATTAAAAATAGGCACATGAGGACTTCATCTATATTTTTTATGCTAAGCATAATTCCAAACTTTGACAGTGTAAGAAAATTCATTCCCAAATTCCCCAGCACAGAAAACAAGATTTATTTAACAATACTGGCAAGTGAGGAAAATGGAGTGAATTCTCTATGAAATGTGTTTTTTATGTTGCCAGAAAAACAAAATCTTAAAATTATCATTAGGGGTCCTTGGACCTATTATCAGTAATTAATTGACTCTTTATAAAGGGTCAGTCAATAAATTGACCAATTATCCATATATATATGCGTGTGGGCGTATAGGCGTGTGTGGGTGTGTGTGTGTGTGTGTGGTTGAAAAATGAAAGTCAGTAAGATGAATAGGAAAATGCTCACTTTTCAGGAAGATTGGGGACAATTTTACATAATTTAAAAAACATCCTTATTTTCATTTTCTGGATCCATTAGTGTCTCTTTTTTGTCCTGTTTGTTTTTATCTTGCTAATAAATGATGTACTTTTGCTGAGGTTTGTCTGTATCATTTCTTTTGTTGTCAGACCTACCATTACTGCGGTGAACTTTCTGATATGCTGCACATCTGTTTGAAGTTTACTCCCGATTTCCATTTATGTCCTCGGGGAGTCTTGTAGCCTTATGGCAAAGACAAAACGGGTGAAGTCCTGATCAGACGAATTGAAATTTTCCTCGTAAACACCTGAGTGAGGACACTTTTTAAAGAAACAAGTCAGTATTTAATACACACGATGCTCCCAGGAGACAAACTCACACCATCAGTGACAGAAAGTAAGAGGTGATAAAATGTCTGACGTTGCCACCTGTTAGTTCTCACTTCTGCTCCTGCTTCTCACACTTATGCACAGTAAGATGAAACCACAACCTGATGGATTGGAAAGGGGATCCCACTGTTGATCTTATCTGACAACCAAAATGGATTAACACAGCAATACAAAATGAAGTAAAAGTACATTTTATCTAGGTGTGAGCAGGTAATTTTAAAGTAAAAATGTTAATGAATCAAGGTATCCAAGTATTTATTTCTGTTGAACAATTATTTAAACATATCCATAGCTTAACTTTTGTGATTTAAGTATTTTAATCGCGCATTTAAATTATTCGCTGTATTATGAGCTGCAAACGGTTTCTTTATTTTTACTCTTTTTTTTTTTTACTTGCAAGATTCACGTCAAAAGTTTAAATGTTAACATGTTTGTTGTCGAGACTCAAGAGTAACATTTTCAATAGCTGATATAATGTAGAAAATAGAGTGGGAAAACATGTGATGGTATTGCATTTTATAAGGCTTTTACTTAGAAAATCTAGAGGATTCTGATAACTTCTCTTGGTTTAGGGCAAAAAAGAAAAAAAAAAAAGATTTTTCTTTACTTTTGTATTTTTGAGTATGTGAGCTTAGATTTAAATAACTTTATGATATGAGCCAAATATTTTTTACCATGTTGTGATGCATAAATTCATAGCATTGTGCCAGCAGAACTTTCTATTACTTCATTTTTCTAACAGTACTGCTGCATCTGCAAGTTTCAAGTGTGACAATGTGCAGCTGGTGTAGATTATGGAGGCTTTTTTCTATTTCCTAAACTGTGTCAAATTCAGGCAAATTTAGCTGTAACGACCTACTTTGATGAACGTAGACTGTTTCTGAGCCTTTGTAAGTATGTTTTAAAGGTGCAGACACACCATCACAGTGCTTTCTGCTTTTGAAAGGAAATAGAACCAACACGCACTTAGAAGTAGCTCTCTGACACATGTTGCCACAGAACAGATGTGGGAACCTAACACTCACATCTGTTACCTGACTTAACAAAAAGAAAGATCTTGGCCATTCCAATATGATGCTAAATGAGATGATTATTTCAAATATAACTTTCTGCAACTTGCTGAGGTAACTCTCACCCATTTAGCCACTACAGAAGAAGAAACAACCATTCATGCACTCTGTAATAGCAAATATATTCTTTTAATTTATTTAACATATCTAGTTTATCTCATACTTAATGACACTTGTTTTCCTGTGCTAATTAATCCAGTTAATTCAATTAGAAAGCCTATGTGGAAACAACACGTCACAAACAAGTTATTTTAGGTGGACTTTTAAAGATTTGAAGGGCAGCCAAAGAACACCCTCCTTAAACTGTTGTTCTTGACTTTTCTAAATCTCTGTAAACTCCGCCATGGAAGATTAATTCAGGCCAATTGACCCTCATGTTTTATTCAGGTATTACTTTCCTTTTTTCAGTCAGCCAATAGCTTAAGCATGATAAATTGTGTTTCAGATAGCGAGAAAACAGAGAAGAAAATGGTAAACTGGGGCTCTGGTTGTTTTCAAGTCCAGTTTTAACAAAATATATTGGTTGGCCACAGCACAACAGAAAACCTAAAGAAAAATTAGAGGACAAGGAAAAGAAATTATTGCTTACATCACAGCATTCACCTTCTATATCATAAGTAGCTATCCAACATGTTTCGAATCATCAAGCAAGTTATAATAGTAGACAAACTGAGTAAACTTTTTAAATTATGATTTAATTTATGAAAGAACTATAGATATGAATAAATAATATTTACTTCAAAAATCCTTTTCTATTTTTACTTCTACCAAACGTCACTTGTTTTTCTCTTCCTTTGGGCGACTGTTTCTCTAGTTGATATTCGAGGCTGCGCTCCACTATTGATGCATACTGACAGTGTTTACAGACTGCAATGGATGCTGATGCTGCTTTTTACTTTGGATATGAGTCACTTTTGGAATGTCTCACCTAAGCTTTTTTTCCCACCTACAAACTAAGGGGAAAAATAAAATGCTGCAGATTTATAATCAGCCAATTGTGCAGTTTAATGACTATTGAACCATTTATATTCCCAAATGTAGCAAAGAATGCAGCAGTATTGACTATGCTTGATTTCTTCATATTTTTTCTCATTAGAACTTCAGCTTTATTGTACTTATAAACATTTTACCCCAGCACTATGTACAACTTTGAGGAAAACCAACATTTTAGCAAATCTCCACTGATCTATTAAGTATTCCACTTAGAAAAACAATCTGTCTGGAAGGAAAATCTCCTGTCCAGTTTAATCTTGTTGTATATCTTCACCATCTTACCATCCCTCAGACTTGCACCTAGTGAGACATGGCATCATTTGTTGAAGCAGAAGCATATCTACTCCCATCGTAGGTGGGATTACTGCCAGGGTATCACTGTATTATTTTGATCAAAATACTCCAAAATGGTCCAATTTAGGGTCCTAGACTGACCCCTACATTCGTGCTGATTGTGTATCATCATTTAGAGTCATTAAAGCTCAACTACTATACCTTCAATATCCATATCACAATTTTAAATATGTAGTTCGGGTTTTGTTTTGCAATATTGCTAATCATGTTTCACACATACAACAAGAAAATAATTGTTAAACTACAACTGTAGTGTTCTTAGGGGCTTCCTTAGTTTATTCCTTAATTTGCTTGTGTCATTGCTATGTTTTTTTCACAAATACCTCAAATCTATATTTACAACCCATTTAAAATGTTCATGTTAAAGTTCATGTGTTCCACAGGTGCTGTCTTTCTTCATAAAATCAAAAGAGAATTGTGCTAGTTTGTTACTAAAATGCTTCATGGTGACATCCTTATTGACTGTGAGGCATTGAAGATGCTCTCTTTAAATATTTTTGCCCTAACTCTGATGCTTCTATGTGGAACATGGTCCTTCGTGTTACTCCAGTGTGTACTGTCTGCTCCTATCTCACGCCTCAATGTTGCGTTCTATTTCGGCTCTAAAATATAGATTGGATGTCTTGCAAACTCACTGGAGTGTGTTGCACAAGCTGTTGGCTAGTTGCTGTAGAGAAGGAACATCAGAAAAATACTCAAAGACAGACTGGGAGAGGCGAATCAAGCCGGAGAGTCAGAGGGGAAGATGTCTATTATCTGTTGCTGGTACTGTAACTGATGGGGGATCTGTAGGGTGTAACAGCAGTGACCAGTCAGTCATAGCAAATACTGTCCAGAAGTGTTTCGTTAAGATGATGTTTCACATCATAAACTCTAAATAAGCAACACATTTTTAGAAGACAGTAACAAATATCTCTGGATTCAGAATATAAAACATGACTACTACACAGTACTATTAATATTTAGACATTTCCCAAGTCAGAGTTCTGAAATGAAATATGTGGACCTAATTAAAGATCGATATCTTTTAAAAGCTAGCACCACGCTAATCTTCTACAGAACTGTCTCCCAGACCGCTGTGTTCGTTGGTCATCATTAAGCTGTTTGTTTACTATTGTTGTCTGTCACTTCACTGGTTCCTTCACAGACAAGCTGCATTGTACTGAAATTAAATTACACACAGGTGGAATCTATTAATTAGGTGAAAGCATCGGTACTCGTTTAGCCGCATCACAATAAAGTGCATTTGTTGTCAGTTACTGAGTCATTTTATTGCAACCATGCCACAAAGCAAGATAATAGTCAGAGAACTGTGGCTGTTTCTGAGTATTATAAAGAATAAAGACAGTTCCTACATGTCTCTTGAATGCTGTATGTTAAAGTACATCCAAATAAAGTTGTTCTATGCTACCAAGCACCGTTTTAAATCTCTGTTGCTCACAAATGGCACCCTACTGTGATGGATGGTTGCATTTTCAATGAATAGCCAGCTTTTGAATATGTGTGTGAACTGAGAGATGGAGGACTTGGCTCTCATAAGCAATTCACAATCGGCGGTGAACTAAACCCACAAGCAAGTAAAAGATAAGAGGCAGGAAACAGGTCAGCAAACTGTCCATTTCTAGAGCAGGACCATCAAGTTTGACATCAAAATAGCAACACCTACAGGAAATGTTCACATACAACTGAGAATGCAAATGAGCTTCTTTGCTTCAGGTGGCCAGATGGGCACAAAGTAAGCATTACAGTATGATAAATAAATAAATAAAAAGGCTGGAGTACCAAAAACAAAATAAAGCCTCTATTATTTCTTATTGTATTGAGGTAAAAAAATATTTAGATACAACCATGATGACTCTTATTTTAGCAGCAGATCTTTTAGGTAAAGTGATAAAACATTTTGAATCGTGTTAGTGGAGGAAAAACAGTGGGAGTCATATAGTTGTGGATTTATTTCTGCAAATAGGTTATGATAATATTGCAGAAACTTCATATTTATAAACTTCATTGCCAAAAATGAAAGTAAACATAGGTTGAATAAACCTATAAACAACCTTGCTTGATTAAACCGTCCAATTAATACACATAGACACCTGAATCCATCCTGTCCCCTTAAACACTTATGCATTCCTATTGTTAAAGAACTGACACTAAAGTAGGAGCTTAAAAATACTATAAATTGTGACTGAGTGGCAAAATGGATACAAACAGAGAAATAATAATATTAGGAACCAGCTATAAAAAGATTACTGTGGTCCAGAAGTACCAAGAGAGGTCAATTGTAGCTTCTTTATATATGATGCACTATCACTGTCAAAGTCACTAACCTGGGGCTCACCGAAGGGATTATAACTCCCATGAGCCCCAAATGGGGCATGTTCCCTCAGGAGGAGCTGGAAATGCTGCAGGATACAAAAAAGAACCCTGAGCATGTAGACTCCGAGCGCTGCTGCGATATGACCCTGAGATGGAGTGATCACTTTGGGGAAAGGATGGATCCTATGAGAGATGGGCATTTTTGAAAAGCTGACCAGATCACACATTATTGCCATGGTTAGATCATCACTTATGACCTAGTTGGGGGAAATGTCTGTTGACATGATGCATGGTTAAAAATAACTCAGAGGAAGACACCGACACACACTTAATAGAGGGTTCTTAAAAAGAAAGCATGTACAATGCAGTTCAAATATAACCTCAAGAGAGAAATCCTGATATTTGAAAGTACACTCTGTGTTCATTTCACTCTGCTGACCACAGTGATTCCTTACACCCACACGAGCTCATAAAGGAAAATATCGGACGATACAAACAAGCGCACAGAGACAAAGACACAGAGATACTGTTTTTGCAAAGACACATGAATGGATCCAAACATGTGCAAGGCCACGCACACACACAGACTCACACACTCCTAGCGTTTTCATGCAAAGGAATCTGACACTCCGCTCTGTCAACCTTTGTTTGATTCTCTTTTCCATATTTCTCTTTTCTTCGTTCCAGACATTAGGTGGAGCATCTCTAAGAGAAGGAGAGTGGAAGTCAGTTAGTGCTTCTGTCTTTTTTCCTTCTTCTTATCATCCAGTATCTCAACTTCCTTGTCACCACAATTATCAAAAGCATAATAAAAAACAGAAGTTCTACATTCATTTATCTTTAATCTAATATAATATAATGGTTATGAAGAGGTGTTCTAATGAACTGTAAATAATAATTTATTCAGTAAATTATTCTTTACTGAATATTTCTCATCAAATTGAGTGAAGCAGCAAATAGATAAAAAATGTAACACAAGTTAGTTTTTTTTACATGCTATTTATTTTTGATTGGACCCCAGAGAAGCAGATATATTAGCTGAGAGCAGCAATGGATTGGATGATCCTTCTGCTCGAATTATGCAAAATGTTTCCCACTTACTTATAAGGGTGAGTAAGTAAATTAAGGTAAATAAGACCAGCCTTGAGCTTGGTGGATGGTACATATCTCATATGTTTGAGCATTCATCTAAAAAGTAATGTAGGAAACCATTAGTGTGTACATGAGGTGAGCTTAGGATTTACATTGCTGTAATTAGGGGAATGAAGTGGTGAATCGGGGCAGCCCGTGCAACCAATGACCAAGGAGTGAGATTGTGAAGGAACATAATGAATCTGGGGCCAGATTAAAACAACTAGGAAGTAACCTAAAAACTTTGAGGATACTCTATGGAGGCAATAATGTTGACGGAAATCTGCAAAGACAGAGACTCCTGCTGGTCTTCCTATGCTGAGAAGGTTTACAGAATCTTGTTGACCAAAAAAATGTGAGAATAGTTGCACCGCAGGGGTCAACAAGAGCAACAGTTCAATGAGCTGTACCAGGATTGTCAGCGTTTTCATTCCAACAAAAAATTACCTTTTAACCATCACCCCCACCATCGACTTACATGTTAGTCAATGGGTCCATGAGGACACAAGTGTCCTCATGACCATTAAGTATTTTTGTTTATTTTTAATAATTGAATAAAAATCTAAAAATATAAATATTTTACCATATTCATATTACCTAAAAAATACAGTTGTAATTTTTATCTTGGCGATAAAAGGCAAAAGTCTAAATGTGAAAATTAATTTATTATCAACATTACATGCTTCAACAAAACTAGTCAATAGTGATGATGTATGCGCATCCTAAACCAAGCTGAGGTTAACACAAGCTTAAAGAACAAAGCACTTGTGGCGACGCTGTTCATCCAAGCTTAATTTTACTGATACATTGCAGCCACAATATTAGTGTTTCCTGTTTGGAATTTCTTTTGTTAAGAGTCAATTAATTGATGCAATTTATAATTAATATTTGAACATTTATTTTAAAGTTCTAGAAAGAGGGGATCCAAAATGGTGTTCCATATTTATAAGTAATGCAATAGTTACTTTCCCCAGTAACTATCCATCCATCCATCCATCCATTTTCTGTGCACCCTTGTCCCTAATGGGGTCGGGAGGTGCTGGTGCCTCCCCAGTAACTAGTTTTACAAAATAGTGAATCAGTTACTAAATCGATGACTTTTCTTGAAAAATGTGTAACTATAACTCATACTAGTTACTTTATAAAAGTAACTTGCGCAACATACACTCTGTGGCAATGAATATGTAATGATTATATTCTGAGTGTTACATGACTACTAGTAAAATTAATTACAGTTTTGAATTTTATTCAACGTTTACTCCTTCTGTATGTGTTTGAGTTGGTTTAGAGTTGTAGTGAAGAGTGCCAGCAGATGACAGACAATATTTCAAAAATATTTGGAGCATGAAATGAATAGCAGCGTCTCAGTCTCTGTCCTAATGCAGTGCATGTATACAGGAATTTTTGGTGGTTGTTCTTTTTAAATAATAAAAACTTCCATCTAAACAGAGAAGTTAGCATGATCTACTTTCCACTGACTGCCACCAAAAAGAAAATAACTTCTTGAAATTCTTAAGCTGAAAGCCCTGAAAGCTGCCAGCATGTAATAAAACATAAGTGAAAACAATGATTAGTTACTTAATTCTCAATGGCATGTGTCAAATTGACTTACTGAGTTAAACTGTTCAATTCTTTTACCGGTCAGCTGCAAACTTGACCATTTAAATGCTCTTTGGCACATCTAATGAAGGACACAGGTGTTTTCAACAGGTTGGGAATTTCATTCTTCATGGTTGTTGACTCAGCTGTGAAAGCTGCAGCTGAACAGCAGCAGTGAGGCAGATTTACTTTTCGTTGATGGTCTTGAAATTGAAATATTTGCTAATGAAGCCATTAAGGCACGTAGTTAATGACTCAAAGTGTTTATGATTAATTTACATTACTAATTGCAGCAGTAATAAGGCTCACCATTTGTTGTGTTTATCCGTCTGTATTTGTTTTGTTTTGGGTTTTTTTGGAATAGCATAATGTTCAGTGCGTCATGACAACAGTCACATGAATCAGACTGAATTTCAGGTCTCAAAAGGAAGTATGATAATGTCTGGAAAACATTGAAAAAGAAACAGGACTATGGGAATTTTTTTTGTATTTCTTGACTTTAATCCTATTGTTGTAATATTGAGTCCTTGAATCCTTCACTTATTTCCTGAATCCTCATTTTTTTCTCTTCATGTGTATTTCTTTCTGTCTGTCCTTCCGTCTTTGTGCCATGAATCCATTTCTATCTGACACAAGCGTCTTTCCTTCATCCCTTTCATTTCCTTTTTCCTCCATTCACTATGTCTTCCTTCCTCCCTTTCATTTAGTTTTTTTTATTCCTTCACCGTGGTCTTCCTTCCATTTTGCTTTGCACTGTTTTTCTCTCCTTCTTTATGTCCTTTCTCTGTCCTTTTCTTTGTTGTTTTTGTGTCCTACCTTCTTGTGTTCATCTTTACTTGTTACCTACTTCTTACTCCTGCTCTTTAAAGGTATGAGGTGGGAGTTCTGGAAAAATTATATAATCTTTAGCTAGTAAATATTTAGGAATCTTGGCATTTCAAACCCGCAGCATCTATAGTTTCATTTTTGTATAGCATAGATTTGCTACCAATTACCCTCTGCGCACTGCTATCAAGAGTATCAGAAAGACAGCAGCCTTACTGTGCCATGTTGGAGATCACTTTATGAGAAGCGCCACCGCTATGATAATCATAAGCAGCCTAAATGGCTGTGCTCAAACGGCAAGGCAATTTAACGTCGTCATTCCCATTTAGCTCGTTATCAAATACACACACACAAGTGTGCAAGCAAGCATTTAAGAATCCCATTCAAATTCCCATTATGCTGTGATAAGAGATTACACAGTAAGGGTGAAGAAATAAAATTGTCAGCATCATTTATTTTCACATGCTGATTATGTACACAAACACACATGCACAGGACACACACTGTACTGCTACCCTTTGAGAATAGGACGCCAAGTTGTGCTTGTGAGATCAGGAACATTTACACGAACTGCCTTACAAACTTAATCAAATGGATATTTGGTTGTTGGTAGTAACAAGAATGATCAAGTTTTAAAACCACACACTGGTTCTTGTGCCCACCAAAAATTAACTCCAGGACTGCAGAGCTCTTTGTGTATTTCAGAAGATAAGAGGGCACTTCATTTGAACGGCAAGTTTATTGCAGTAAGGAGAAGCCGCTCCCAAACCTAAACCTGACTGACGGTGACCTATTCTTCATTTATCAGTGCCTTGGAATTGCTCAGTTTAAGAGGAGCATCCATGACAGGTTTAAAACGTGAAGTTGTCACTTTTGTTTTATGACTTGAAGCTCCAGTGTTGTAGAAAAACTTTGTTCTTTGCCAAACTGCTCCTAGATCATGGACATTGGGAATGTCTGGAACTCCCTCTTCAAAAATGATAGTATTATTAGGCAAAACTATGTATAAGTCCTCCAGTTAGGATGAGAAACAACCTCACACCTGGGTGGTCTCAACAGGTTTTCCTGTCATGACACCAGACTGATGACAAGATTGCGAAATCTGGTCATCATCTGTCCAGATAGCAAATATCTAGATAGATATTTGCTATCAAATATACCCAATGTTGTACAAAATTGTACATTGTGGAGTGAATGAAAACTGAACTGTATTAAGCTACATTAAATAGCTTAATACTATTTAGCTATTTAAATAATATTAAACAGTTTTTTGCATTTATTGAACCTTTGGTTCATTAATGAAAAGGCAAGAAAATCTTATTGGGTATTTGTTTCATCTTGTATTTAACCAACCATCCATCTGTCCAATGTGCAACAGTAACTTGGGCTGGCTATGACAAACTATTAAACAGTCAATATTCAATATGCTATGAACAATGTTCAGTGTTTTTAGGTCTTAATGGTCCTGAGAAAACAGCAAAGAAGAAGTGCCACAAAAAGCTAATCATTCAAATCTTCCCTCAGGTTACCTGTACCAGACATGTCGTCTATGACTCTGCTGATAGACCCCTTACTCACGTTAGGACTGAATAGATGCTGAAAACATAGTTAAATTGTACAGATTTCTAAATTCCCCCTGAACCTGAGCATTGTTACTGATCTTTCCTTCCAACTGCTTCTTAACCTGGCCAATGGAGTCAGATTGGTTTGAGAATGCCTACAATGTCTTGATGTTTTCCAGGCTGTTTTAACAGCGATGGAGATCTGAGTTGAAGGTTTGACCGGAGAGCAAGGGCTCCTGGGGAGATGGATAGAGATGAGAGCTATTAGAGGCAGATAAGGAGACTTCTAGATTAATTTTGTTAAAGCTGTTAAAATCAATCTTAGCTGGGTTTATTAAAGGTGTAGGTGAAGTCCTTATTCACTTTAAAGCATATCATTTATTAATTTATTATAGCCTTTAACTTATTAATGAACTTGTTATGCTATTGGGCATTTCTCTGGCCTTTTTGCTGAACAGCTCCTTGTGCTCATATAGTAATTCATGAAGGCATTTAAGTAAAATAGCTACTTTGATATTTGAACTTCTTCTCTGTTTTGTGCTTCTACTGTAAGCTAGAATGACACTGTGCATCACACCAATTCACACCCCCACACACATATCTATACATAAACATGAGGGAAAACAGCAGATGGCTTAGTGACCCTGAGGTTCTGTCCCTGCATCATTTTTGCTTGACATTCAAGGCACAGTTGTCACTTAGACTTAGAAACAGTTTGGCCCTGTCACACAAAAGACACAGACATGCACACAAAATATTCTATGAGCACAAAGGGAAAGAAAAATATGCAGCACGTATTTTAAATGAGCGCGAACAAAGACGTGACATTCCACAGATCCCAAGATTGTTGCTTGCTGTCACCTTTCATTGTCTTGTAAAGTATCAAGACAGAAATATGAAATTAAGATTTGGTAGACATTTCTGTTTAAGGTGGTTTGCAAGATAATTCATACCTCTTGACCTTTTTCGCATTTTATCATATTACAACAACTACCTTTAAATTGATTATTTGTTTTCTAAAAGACCAACACAAGGCAAGCAAATATTTGCTAATTTTAATTTATCCGAGGTATGATTCACGCAGCTTTGTAAATCTATACTAAATATTTTGCCCTCGACTCTTTGTGAGATGAATCAAATTTGGTCAGAACACAAAGAAAATAATTCATGGTTCAACTTTCAAGTCTTTAAAACAATGTTCAATTAGATTTAGGTCTAGACTTTGACTGTGCCACTAAAGTGAATATTCTTTGATCAGACCCATTCTATTGTAGCTTGATTGTGTAGTATTTAACTTCATCCAGCTTTGCTGTCTCTGAAGAAGACAAGCATCCTCAGAGTATGACATGGCCACCACTAAACGTTGGAGAGGGGATGGTGTGTTCAGGGGAAGGTGAATTGTTAGTTTTCTGTCACACAAAACATTTTCAAGTAGGTCAAATTTTGTCCCTTCTGACCAGAACCACTACTTTCCTTTTTGTCGTATCATGTTAGCTTTTGGCACGTCAAACATGACTTCTCAAGAGTTTTGTCTTCACCGACAATTCATATTTATTTATTTTTTGTCAACAGATTTTAAGCTTCACTATTGATCTCTGCAGCTCCCTTCAAAGATCAATTTTTACCTTCAGATTCTTGATTTTTTTCTGCTCTCTTTGTCTGGTCTTTCAATTTAGGTGGACAATCATGCCTCTGTAGGACTGCCAAACTCATTAAATGCTGCAACAAACTTATTCTTTTCCACCTTAGAGCTCATTGAACAGTGATCTGTGAGCAGTTCAAAGCTTGCAACATTATTTTCCAATGTATCCCTACTTGTCTCTTGGTCTCCATGAGACTACTTGTTCACCTGTGCTCTCTAAGGCTGCATTCACACTGCAGCCTTAAGTGACCCAATTCTGACTTTTTTGACGTAACGCAACCTGTATCCGATATTTTTATGACAGTCTGAACAGCACAGGTCAGATTCTTTTTGAACACTGAGAACGCTGATGTTATTGCACTCTCTATTGCACATGCAGGACACTTTTAGGTCATTGCCCTTTCACACTGGAGAACACATACAGGTCGCATATGTTTGGCAGTGTGATCAGTCCCAGCAAAAAAATCTGATTTCACAAAAAAATAAATAAATAAAACAATCAGAATTGGGTCACTTCAGGCTGCAGTGTGAACGCAGCCTTTGTACCTCTGAAGCCCGCACAAAACGACAACGGAAATCAGTCAGGAAAGCAATTGTTTTACGCAAGATTTTTGTCATGATCTGTGTTTTTCCGTGTTTATTTTCGAGTTTTTCTATGTATTCAGGTCTAGTTCGGTGTCTCTGTGTTCTCCATGTTGTCCTGTCTCCCCTCGATTGATCCCAGGTGTGTCTCATTTCCCTGATTACCCCTTGTGTATTTAGTCCCACCTGTATCCTGTGTTCCTTGTCGGGTCCTTGTCTAAGTTTGTCTACGTCTGTCTGCGTTCGTTTGAATTCTGCCAGTCTGTTGTCCATTCGTTTGCCTTGCGCTACCTGTGATGAGCCCCTGTGTTTTCTGCTCTGCAGTGCTGCCTCGGTTTGTGGACTTTCTGTTTTCTGTTCATTCATTAAATATCATCATTCATTCGTACCTGGGTCTCCAAGCGTTTGCCTCACCATCACCGCGACCACACCTTTCATGACAATTTTATTTAGGGATATCAGAATAAAGGGCCTGAATACATAGGCACGCCACACTTCTCAGAATTTTCTGTGTAAAAAGTTTAAAAAGGTACCATTATTTTCCACTTCAGTATTATGAGCAACTTTTTGTTGACCTAAAACTTCTGTAGCACATACAGAGTATATCCTACAGAATTTTACTGTTGTAAAAAAGTGACAAAGTTCAAGGGACATGAATACTTTTGCAAGGCTCTTTAGCTATGTGTCAGTTTGAATTTCTAGAAAACAAGAGCTAAGGTTTACATCAGATTAACAATATTTTACATGTGAGAGACATTGAACCATGGGTAATCTTCCAATATGGGTGGCTCTTAAAGATGAATGTACTACATTACTAAAAACACAAAAGTTGATATCAGACATTTACTGTACATGAAACACAGGGCCCAATTTTGTATAGGCTGTGACTTGTAATAAATGTATACACTCTGAGCAGCACTAGCGCACAAATACGCTCACACCCATGAACACAGGAGGCGATTTGTGAAGTAATAAGGAGGAAATGTCAATTCCACGCTCCACTCTACATGAAGACCTTCACGGGTCTTCTATATCGGCTATTAGCAAGTGTGAAATGGATGGCATGAAATGTAACACATAAACAGACACATGGCTTTATGAAGGTCTAAATACATCCAAAGAATGCATGCACAGTGTGAGTAGCGAAGCAATGAAATTGGATGTTGCAGAATGTAAAGAAGCATTTTATGGGAATACTAATCTGATAAAAACCAAAAACACAATAAGAATTAATTTTAATATTGACACCAATGAACATGTACTTACAAAACACTGAAGAGTACAATGAGGAGAAAGTGGAAGGTGACTGGAAGGAGCTAGAGGAGAACGATGAGACAGGGAGGCTTATGTAAAGATACGGTCAATTTTCAATAACTTAAATGAACAGACTTCCCAAGACTGTTCCAAAAGAACATCCTTACACTAAATCTACACTAAGCTCTGATGAAGTGTACCAATGCAATCAGAATTTAACTTCAGTTTCACAGCAAATTGTTCATCATGCAGCCATGCCTCTGACAGGGGCGATACTGTCGGCATTTATGTAGTTGGACCATGGAGGGGTCACAGAGAATCCCTTCACACGCACTCATTAACATTTAATTTTGCACCATGCTTCTGTTTGGATCAAGAACTGATGGCTTGAACAAAGTCAGGGAATAAAATATTTCATAAGAAGATTCTAATTTGGGGTTGTGGACAAACTCACATAAAGCCACTTAGTTTATTTATATTCATTTTTGACAGCTCAAGGTCTTGTGTAAGTTTTCCAATATTGAACAAAAAGGATAACATTTATTGTATTAAATGCAATGTTTAGAAGTGAAGGGGTCATAATTTAATTTGATGATTTAATAATAAAATTATATAAAAAGATTATAAATAGGTAGGTTATTTCCTGCTGCAAAAAATGGCTTTCAGAAACAAACGCTTCAGTCAAAGAGACCTTTGTATTTTAACAAATACCCAGCATCACTGGCCCGGTATGCATTGGGCACGTGAAAAGATTGTGACTTCTGTAAGAGAGAAATTAAATAAATACATAAATTGACCAATATTAAGTTCTCCTGGATGTCTTCATGTTAAATCCTCCCATATGTTCCATGTTAAATCCTCACTAATGTTTAACTACTTTTAAGTTAATAGGAACATTAAATGTACCTAGGCCAACTTGTTCTGCTACTAGTGGATCCCTTCATTGACCTCCAAATGTTATCATCTTATGTCTACTTTCAGCAAAATAATGCTGAAAGTATTATTTCGAATCATTTAACACCAATTTCTTAGACATGATATTGGGTTCACTGTATCGCAATGTTTTCCGCAGTTGACGGATGTTTATCTAATACAAGACCATTGGGATGTGGAAGAACAAAAGATCAACAACATTGATGTAAAGCAATTGTTTAACTCCACCATATCGAATGAACCAAGATCTAAAAAATTTTTCTGACAACTTGTTTAAAACTTCTCTTTTAAGGTGGTTCCGAAGGCAAACGTTGGTTAAACACTTTATGTAACAGAGAGGCTGATGATTGGATATGTTAAATGACTGATTGATTTAAAAGTAAAATATGTCAGGTTGGTTAAAAGAACTTGCTCGAAACTCAAAGTTCTGGTGTTAAAAGTTGTACCTTAATACAAACTTAAGGGTTTGATAAGACTTTCTTGGCCATGCATGATAGCCATGTTTCTCAGGAAATTAATTTGTACTTTTAAATCAAGGTCATCTTCCTCTATTGTTTAAAATAAGTTGTTCAAACCAAGCCAAAGCAATGCATTTCCATTATTTGTAGAAAAAAAAGAAATCAAAATACATTCCTTTTAGAAATGTGACCTTAAGAAGTTTTCCCAGTAGGCAAAAGAATGTCCTATGTTTCTATGATTTGGAGCCATGTAGACAAGTGAGGTGAATTGCTGTTAATTCTGTTTCGCCCCATGATAACTTGTTTGCTAAATATGTTTTTTCCAGTGAGCAGAATAAATTTAATCGCCCTCCCGAACACACAAGGTTAATGTGTTTGCGCTGACGCAAAGCAGCTTGACTCCGAACTGCAAATGTATTGACCATAATGCAATGTTCAAATCACTGACCTAGAGCTTACAAGTCATTTCGTAACTGCTCGTTCCGCCTCAGATCGCAATTTATGAGTGCATAAAAACAGCAGGCAGTCTTGTTTTTTGGTCCGGCTCGAAAGTCTGGGGTGTGCTTGTGTGAGTGAGCGTTAACTGGTACTGACAACTGCAAGTCCTTTCCCATTAGCATTTGATTAGGGGAAAAACCAGGGATTGCAGGTGCTGTTTCTCACACGAGCGGAGGGAAAACTGGGGGGAAAAAATGACGAAAGGAGGAGTTAGAGGAAAAATAGAGAGCAAGAGAGAGAGAATCTGAAATGGGCTATCTACATTTAGTTTCCAGGTTTGGAGATGAAAAACAAATCCCCAAGAGACTATGCAACACCAAGATTTTGCCCTTCAGCTCACAGGGAAGGTAGCTGTCAGTGGGCCTTATTTACCCCTCGCGCCCCAGCGGCCCCTGCTTGCCTGCCTCCCATCTAAATACACAAGTGCTCACACTCGCGTCTTGTCAAGGGCACAGCAATGTTTCAGTCTATTAGATTTTATTTATAATTAATGAAAATGTGCTATGTATTAAATTGCATCTAGAATCTTAATAGAAAGGCAAAAAAAAACAAGAAAATGAAAAAAATTCTCATTAAAACAGTGGTCCTCAAGTCCCCCTGTCCTGCAATGTTTAGGTGTCTCCTTGCTGGCACAAACGTGATTTAAAGGGGTGGATTCATGTAAATTTGACTTATTTGAACATTATCATGTCATAATGTAACGCCCTGATCAGAAACATACCTGGAGTGTTACTTTGATTCTTTCATGCATGCTTAAGAAATCCTTTAGTCTCCAGTGGCAACCACTCAGCTGTACAAAACACCTGGGTGGACCAAGCACCACCTTCGAGATGCACCTCCTCCTCCTCGGAGATGAAGTTTCCAAGCTTCTGAGCTTCTACCTCACAGAGCAGCCCTCTCAGCTCCTTCTGACTAGCTAGCAGCAACTAGCAAACACCCGGTGTAACGCCACATCTGCTGAGCTCATTATTCGAGCTACTTTTCACTCGTAAAAATGTTAAAGGGTAAATAGATGAGTGGTGTTGTGATGACTACCTGAAGGCAGAATTTTGGAAAGAGCAGGAGTTTTTAAAGAGACAAAACCCCAATTTTGAGGCATTAACTTACAAATTCACATTTCTTTAAAGACATATTGAAATATATATACAGTTTTTATAATAACTGAAGGTTAACATAGTTACTTTATTGTACTATTTATTAAATGACACTATGTGCCTGGAAAAAACATAAACCTGCCACTTTAAATAACTGAGGGATCATGAAAAAGTTTGACTCAGGTGTGCTGGAACAGACAAGCACATAAAACATAGGACAGGGACCAGAGTTGGAAACCACTGCATTAAGACATTAGAAAAAAGTCACAAAACCTCAACGAACATTTGGCTGAAACCAGATGTTTACATGGACTGTAGGAAGCAATTTTTAGTAACACTTTATTTGACAGGTTGTGAATAAGACAGTCATGACACCGTCATAAACATGACATAACATAACATGAGTAAGTCTTCATGAATATTTATGACTGTTGTCATAAACTTTAAATACAAAGTGGACATTATTCAAAATGTCTTTGTTATGACAACTTGACATTAACCAAGAAATCATGATCTGACATAAATTTGTTATAAAAGTATTACTGATTAAACTTTAAAGATTATGTAGCTTTATATTATTAAAGCTGAAGTTTAATCAGTAATACTTTTATAACAAATTTATGTCAGATCATGATTTCTTGGCTAACGTCAAGTTGTCATAACAGACATTTTGAATAATGTCAACTTTGTACTAAATGTGTCACGATTTACTGAATGACACTTTATGACAACAGTCATAAATATTCATGAAGACTTACTCATGTTCATGACAGGTGTTAAGTCATGTTTATGACGGTGTCATGAAAGTCTTATTCACAATACGTCACGTAAAGTGTTACCAATTTTTTTTCTCTTGTGGTATATGATAAAATACTGAGAGAACTTTTTAGAGATTTTTTATTTGGTTGAAGTTCAGAATTTTATATACATTTCATTAGTGTGAAGTAGAATTTAATTGTTAAAAATATGACTTGGGTCATAAATGTTGTCCGTCCTTCCAAAACATTCTGCCAGTACTTTGATGGACGTTTGGCCCATTGTGCTGGGCAGGTCTTTTGTCATATGGCAATTGTTTTCTGGTCTATTTTGTTAAAGGCCGTTTCCAGAGCACACAGAGTCACCTTAAAAAAATAAAAGCAATAAAATTGAAAGCAAGGCATCAATTAAATTGAAAGTTAGCGCGAGAGAGTCAAAGAGAGTAATTTGTAGTGAAATTAACTAAAGAATCATGTTGTGGTTGTGGATAGCAGTAAGAGTGGAGATATGTTAGAATGTGACCTCTTTGCTGTAAACTGCAATTTAATTTCTGAAATCTGAAACCAAAGCAGTTTAGTTCAGCAGAGCCTTAAAATACATTTAGTTTATTGAAAGCTGACAAAGTCGTTACGTCGTCTTTTGAGCTTTCCCTAAGAATCTCTAGTACATAGTTTAAAAATGACATTGTTCTATATACTGCGTAAATCCAGGCTTTGTCGACTAATCAATGCCTAAGGTTGAGCTAACTGAGCCAAGCTATTAAATATCTATTATTGGCTTTGCACCACTGTCAAAGCTTTAAATAGTCATTGCACACAAACTCAAGCCTTTCACTACCTTACATATGCCAGTTGGGTTGCAGAGAGAGAGCCAAGGTGCTGTTTTAGCAGGCTAATGGCCGAGCCAGATGCTGTGTTTTACTCAAATCCATCTTCTGGGGAACAGTCCAGAAGCACTCCCCTCCCTTTTTTGTGGAACTCAGATGAGCCCCAGTTGGCTATTTTGGACAGTCAGCAGCTCTGGCATGTCATTGAGAAACTCTGTGGTTAGGTGGGAGATGAGAATAACTTATTGGGTCAGTGGAAGATAGGAAGGGCTATGAGGCGCATATATATATATATAAAACTAAGGAAACATGTTGTGCTTTTGAGACCACAACATACCTCATGTTCATGAAAAGAACATGAGGCAAGTTCTTTTCATGAACATGCCTCTTTTCATGTTCTTTGCCTCATGAAAAGAAAATGACCCTAAATGTGCTATTAGCATTGACCTTTAGGGGTCACTCATTTAGCAGCTCATCTGCAGAAGCACAGATTTTACTCTTGATGTGAAAGTACCATGAAACACTTAATTAGTCATACCACTGGAATATTTTTAATTGAAAGTGTTATTTACTTTTAATAACATGTTTGTTCTGACTTGAAGTAATGTTGATGTGTGTTGTGACTCAGGCAGAGTTCCAACGTGAATTCAAAGCAAAATCTGTGGTTGGAGCTAAACCTTAGGCTACTGGCAAAGAGTTTCCACTTCTATTGTTTACCTAAATGAGCATAAATTAATTTTTGACACATCTTTCTTTGCTAAAAATGTACATTAAAACCATTGAAATCTGTTTATCAAAAATAATTCTTCTTGTACTTTGTTTTGTGTTTTGTGAGATGATTGTGTCATGTGTTGTCAAAAACAAACTTTCTTTAAAAAAAAAAGTCACTAACATATGTACTTTAGTCAGCTGCTTTAAGATCTCTTTGCTGTCCTTCCAGCAACAAACTGATTCTGACATTAATTATTGATGTAAATTACTTCACCATCAAAGTTATCTGACCGCAGTTTTTTCTCTTATACAGGTGCTAAGTAAATATCTCATGGTTTCACAAGATTGCATTCCTATATGCATAATACACAATTTATGTGTATGCACAAAAGAAAACAAACAAAATGCTTTGAGAAATCTGTGTCCCGGGATATGAATCAAAAGATTTATTTTTTTATGAATGATTCATGAGACTCTTAGCATAAAGACATTCTTATCTGAGAAAAAACTCACTTCCTATCCAAGTTGTTCTCTTATGAGGTTCTTTGACAGACAGCCAAAGAACAGTGACCTTGTTTTTCTTAGACCTTTTTACACAGCATACATGTGATCATTTTTTGTGTGTTAAAGCAAAATCATTAATTCATTCACAGCCAATATAAGTTATTACAAGACATAAATCTATTGTTTTACCACAATCTGAAGAGGCATATAAGGAACTTAGTGCATGTTTAAGAAAACAGTTTTAGGTTACTTAGGCCTTGTGACACACTGCATTAAACTGCTGAAAGTGATCCAGAGAATATACACAGTAGTCATAGAGATGAACACAGTCGGAAACAATACTTGGAGGTTGAATGTTGCTCATTTGGTACTATGGACTCAAAGTCAGACAAGAAAACCCCCCGTTACCACTAGCCAAAAATGTTAACTTATCCTACATCTTTATGACTGTGATGAAGCTAAACTAACTTTTTTTGGCTGATTTTTCTCCATTATTTCTGCAATTCATTTAAAAGAACATATTGGTTACACCAAGGAATGCTATAGGTATGCTTTTAAAGTTCAAATTTAGCTGTTTTGCATTTGTTTATAAATGCAATATTTTGTTTTTTCTTCACAAACTATTCATGCAAGTCAAATCAAGATGCATGTGGGAGTTTAGTGATCATTCATGTGAAATGTTGATTTTTGAAAACACATTGCACTCATCTGACCATGATGCAAAATTATCTGGTTAACAGAGCATAACTACAGACATGCTAATACTAACTATTTAATGCATCAAAAAAAGGTACCACTGTCCTGCAGGTTTTAGATGAGTTTCTATTCCAACACAACTGATTCAGATGATTGCATAATCTCTTCTACATGCCATCAGGTCCCTGCAGAGTCCTGCAGCACCAAGGAGATACCCTGATTACACTGATTGCCATAGAAAACTCATTGAATGCAATCTAAGAATATTAGGAATCACCCAACGTGGAAACTATGAAGTCAAGCGTTCTGGATCCCACATGCTTACACCGACCCATTCTCATTAATTCTCAGACAGCTGTACTCATACGAGACAACAGCTGATGTTGTAGGCCCTCTTTAAAAGAATGTTTCCTGAGGTGATTTGTGGTTGTTTTATAGAGCTGTGGTAGCAGATTGCTCTTACGTACAGCTCATTCATCATTGTCAACACACAGACTTACATTGCAGATTCACACACAACCCTGAGAAAAGACTCTCTTGCAATCACATGGGTAATGTGAAGCGCTCAGAACCCTAAAAGAACTATGGTGTTTCATTGCTCCTGGTCCAAAGGGATTTCAGACATCCCAGAGTTTTTTAAGGGTTCCTAATTTCTTCCTAACATCTTTTCTAGGAACTGCATGCAAACTCGATGTTGCCAAATGGTCGTCCTCAAACATTGTCCTTCCTGCCTGTCTTTATGCAGACCGGCAGGAAGGACAATGTTTGAGGACGCTCTATCATTGAAATTTATAACTGTTGTCATAAAGTGTCATTCGGTAAATCATGACACTTTTAATACAAAGTGGACATTATTCAAAATGTCTTTATGACAACTTGACATTAACCAAGAAATCATGACCTGATAAATTTGTTATAAAAGTATTACTGATTAAACTTTGAAAATTATGTAGTTTATGCTATTAAAGGTAAAGTTTAATCAGTAATACATTTACAACAAATTTATGTCAAATCATAATTTCTTGGTTAATGTCAAGTTGTAAGTGTCATGATTTACCGAATGACACTTTATGACAACAGTTATAAATATTCATGAAGACTTACTCATGTTCATGACAGTGTTATGTCATGTTTATGACGGTGTCATGACAGCCTTATTCACAACCCGTCAAATAAAGTGTTACCCAGTATCCATATTACAGTATCTGAGGAATAGTTAAATCTATTTCCTCAGCAACTGTAATGTATAAAAATATAAAACACTCTTTACAATATGCATGTATATACACAGAAGCCACAGAGAAATAATTAAGAAAACAGATCATAAATATTTATTGTCTGACTTTCAACTGCAATGGCTAATGTGTTAATGGTTTAAACAGAAAGAGTTCTAACTTCCTGCATCACCTAACTGGACTACAGTACTAACACCAGCTTGGGTGTAAACTGGATCAACTAGTTAAACGTAAATGTTTGTTCCTCTCACTAGTAGAGGGCAGCCTATCAGTGACTCATATAAAAACAGTTAAGTCTTTATTAATGGACTGAATTTATATAACACTTTTCCAATCATACTGACGACTCAACCCACTTTACACGTCAGCCAGATTCCTCCAGTCACACTCAATCATTTACCAATACACAGATCGGTAGGCAACTTGGGCCTCAATGCCTTCAAATCATGACAGGAGGAAGCTGGAATCATAGACCGAATTGCAGCTGACTACTCTGCCACTGAGCAACAGTCTTCCACGTATGTATTTTCAAGCTGCTCCCCAACAATAGAACACACTTAAACATTTATTTGCAGTTAAATAATTTCACACTTGCAAAAAAATAAATAAATAATGTAGGAAGAGTACTGTATTTTCCGGACTATAAGTTGTAGTTTTTTTCATAGTTTGGCCGGGGGTGCGACTTATACTCCGGAGCGACTTATGTGTGGAAATTTACACATCATTATATCATATCACATGTTATTTT